>VZRS01002396.1:124764-135682 GCA_013398055.1 Ifrita kowaldi
TGATATAAAGTTTTAAAGAAGCTGCAGCCACAGAAACCTCCTTGAAGAACTTTGGACTGTAAGTCAATCGGCTGATTAGATAAACCCATTGTTCAGTCACTTCAGGCTGAGGGAAAGGCATGCATCCGCAACAGGCCGAAGCCTCCAGCTGAGTTTGGGGTGGGGGGAGAGCACAGCTCACAGGAGCCAGGTTTCCACAGACTTCCCCCAACCAAGGGGGGAAGAGGACATTTTGGGTGCATGGTGCAACCTCTGGTGAGAGGCAATAAACACCCATCCTGCGATTACACAAACCGGCCCAGCTGCGGAACCCCCAACCCCACAGGGCACATCCACGGGACTTTCACGTGAGAGGCTCGGCCCCACAGGACTGCAGGTGATGGAACAGACCCAGGGTCTGCTGTCAGAGACTGCATCCCCCACATCCAGGGGGACATGCCAGGACATAACCACCTGGGCTGAGCATATAAACCCATCGGAGCCTGTGCTTTCTGGGGGGACCTTCACCACCAAGAAGTGCAGCTGGAGAGGATCAACAGGACATTGTTGGGATCCACGGAGTGGTGATATTTTCCTTATTCTGTCTCTGTCACTCTTTCTGTCCCGTCCACCTATTTTCTACTTCTTTCTTTCTTTCTTTCTCTCTCTCTCTCATATTTACCATCAAATAAAACCCTTACTATTGTCACTGGCATATGGTCTCGTTTGCACCTTAATTCGGGCAGAGGAATTTCTAAAAAACCTTATTAACTATTGGATCATAACAGGGCTCTGAGCAGCCTGGTCTAGTGGAAGGTGTTCCTGCCCATGGCAGAGAAATTGGAAGAAGACTCTTCCAATTCAAACCATTTTAGGATTGTAATTAGGATGCTACAGGGAGAAAAAGCCTCATTTCAGGTGATTTGGGTCTGAACAGCCAGACAGTTCTACTAATGCACAGAAGCAAAGCATACTAACAAGGCAAGAGAAATCCAGTTGTAAAAGGGGAGGACTGAGATACTGTTGAGTGTATAAGCCAGTATTACTCCAAGATAGTTTCTGCAAGCACAAAGTTGTCTTCAAATGCAGTTAACAAAGCTAAATGTTGACACATATGCATTTCTGATCTGAGGAGTGCTGTATCTTTTAGGAAAAAGCATAACTGTGACATTTTTCAGTAAGTGTTTCTTGACAAGGCTAAACCTGAGTGGTTTTTCCTTCCCTGAATCATCTTGTCCAGGATAGGACGTCACTAAACATGTATGAAGGTATCATATTTTGTTAATAGAGTCATTGTTTGACTGATCTGCATTTTTGTTAATTCTTACTTCGTAGGATATAGCTACAATCAGAATTATTATGAAGAGTAGCACTATTATTTGTTGCCCCCTAGCACTTGTCAAAATATCAGATGAATGGAGGAAAAATTTTCTGAATCATCCATTTTCAGTGTCTGAAGCCAGACCAATTTTTAAGACAGGAAACTCAGACTATTTTTAGAAAGAGGGCACAGTATACAGAGGAGTTAAAATATTTTGTTGATATCAGAAATGACAGCATGTAAAATCTTGTGTAGGTAAAAGTTCCTGGATGATGTGGCTGAGAGGATTAAAGGTTACAGTGATGGCAGTAGGTTGACAGTTGGACTTGATCTTAGAGGACTTTTCCAACCTTGACGATTCTAAAATTCAGTATTCTGAAGTAAGACTCCTTAGCTCAAGTTCTGAATCACACCTGAATGTTAAAAACTGAGGCTAAGCAAAGCTTGTGCATGTTGTTATGTTTTGTACTTCATCAGGATTCAGAAGGGAGCAAGTGACACAACACAAGGGAACAACATAATTTTTGAAGCTGAGGATGCTGGTATTGGTTCAGTTTCCTCTTCCAGTTTATACAGGTGTTTGCGAATAACCTGGTGGTTTGATAGGGTGAGAGAGGAGGCAGATGAAAGATTTTTTTGAAAGATCAGGATCATCCTTCATGTCATAGGAGTGAGTAGATGTCAGACCTGAAGGATTTCTGTCCTGATCATATTAAATTATTGGAGTTTTCATTATAATTTAATACTTTAGAAGACTTTAGAAGAAAGACTGCAGCAGCTGTTCTTTTTTTCAGCCTACAGAGGGACACTCCTGCGAAACAACATTTTGCAGTGTTGTAATGAGAACATTAGGAATGCTGCCAACAGAAGATACAGTACAGGACAGCGGGACAGTGTATTGGTACAAGCTGAATGCATCTGGGGTCAGCCCTGTGCCTTGTTGTGTGAACCACTCTTAGTTCTGTGCGTTCATCTTCTCTCTTACGATTGTAACCAACAGAGATGGATGATGATAAAACCCCAAACAAAATATACAGACGTATCCCTGTTTACAGTGAGAAACATCCACTTTACTGATTTCCATGGATTTTAAATAAGATCCTACAAAGGAAATATATCTTTATGTGATTCTGTTTTGTGAGGCCCGGAAGAAGTGGTGGTTCATATTTTTAATCTACTTCTTTCCGTCTCAGTTTGAATGGTTTCTGCTGGTACTCAGTGAGTCAGGTCAGATGAAAGTTTGGATTCTGGCCAGCAGTATTTCTGGCAGAAGTTCACCTGAAGGAAGTAGTACAGTGAAGTATGATCCCATGCCAAAATCAACTCTTGTAACTGTTCATCCTCTGGCCACTCTATCCTATCTGTCCTATTTACTTTCGTGTTTGACATTTTACTGTTCTTTTCTCTCTGGCTGCCACATCTCACTATATTGTAAAAACTGGTTTTTTTCAGGAAACTACCTATTTCAGATAACTACTTATCCAGTAGAGAATGGCAAATTGCACAGTTTTGGTATTTTTTGCCTATTGATTTGGCCACCTGTGCCAAGATCTTTGGTAGCTTCTGCTGCAGGAGTCCTGTAAGGAAGGGTATGCAAGTATGTCTGTACTCCTAGAAGGAGTGAGAGAGAAAACTATCTTGCATAGTTCTTGTAATGCTTTATTCCAATGAAACTTTTTAATGAAGTAAAGGTCTGTTCATAAAGAAAATCTTGTCTGAGTTGCTGCCAGCTGTAGAAGAACGTTCAGCTAGAAGGGGATCAAGATTTTCCTCCCCTGTTTTTTCCTTTCCTGGTGTCACAGTTGCACATCCTGTTAAAAGTCTTTCCCAGGAAACACCTCTATTAATTCCTGAGCAAACCTGAATATACATTCTTTGGAGCGTAGGTGGCATGTCTGCAGTTTGATTTTGTGCCTGGCCATCTCAAGTATTTAGGTTGGATTGAGGGCAGCATTTATACTAATAGTTTGTACAGAGTTTTAGCTCAGCTCATAGCTGTAACAACTACTGAACATCCCGACTGACTGTACTTGTAACTTGGATAGTTATCCAAGGGGCTGTTACCCAACGCTGCCAAAGCTTTGTTGCCTGAAGTTACAGTTTATTGACATATCATGCGGTCTTTATCTTCACAAAAATTACTATTTCTTGTTAGTAAGTATACTGCTGGCATAATTCTCTGCATATATGGATCTAAATGAAGGGCTCTGATATCTTTGTCAGTAGCAACATAATCTGTGTATTTGGTTAGTAGGATTACAAGCGCTCAGTTTCTGCAGGGATGATCGGAGTGTAACTGATAGACATTATTACTTGAGTTAAGGGCTGGGTGCAGATCTGAACAGACTGATAACACCTCTATAAGAAACTTCTCGTTGACGCTGTGTTGCCAGTATACTTTAAATAAAAATTTTTGAACTGCTAGTTTCAAGTCAGCCTGAGTAACTCCATATTTCATAGGGGTTTAGAACAGAAAATCCACTCAAGCACCTTCCTTTTTGAGGTGGAAACATGGTAGGAGATAGAGGGGGTGTCTGCAGCCATTGAAACTGCCTGCTTAACTGGTTTTGACCATATGAGCTAATAAAGTTCATCTGTGACCTTGTTTAAGCTTGTTTCAAATATGAAGTAATTTCTGGCATCTGAAGCAAGTCCATGAAGTTTAAAATCATGGCTCTGTAAACTGGGTTCTTCGGACCTGCAAATAAACTAGTTGTATGCACCATTTCAGATGTGATTATAAGCTCTTTTGCTTCAATCCATATGCACAGTTCAGAAGGTCAGACGTTGCCACAGTATCTCTCCTGTTATTTTCAGGCTCTGGTGTGTTATGGTTGCCTGATCACATGGCATTTGGTTTCAGTTATTTTTCCATGGGTTTGGCTTTTAAGAACAGACACGTTTCAAGAAAAGTCCAACAAGTTGTAAAGTTTACGAAGGCTGAGGACAGTGATTGCTTTTAGACTGGAGTAATTGAAAGGAGCAAAGCATCTTGTTCCAAGGACTGGGACTGTTTAATCTAAATATAGTGTATGGGTAGTGACAAGAGCTTGGTGTTGGGCGTGGGGTAAAAGAGCAACAAAGAAAATAGAGGCCCTTAGGGTCATAGTAGCCCTTAGTAACTTTCTTACTTAGACCAGCTGTTGCTAAACTACTCGAAATGTAGAGGCAAACAAAACCAGAAGTGGATAAATGGTGTTCTTGTTTAAGCAAAATCCAGTAATTAGTTTGATAAATAATACAAGGCGTGGAAGTGGGATTCCCTTCTGGTGAAGATGCTGACCCTTTGAGCCCCAGCTGTGGCTCAAAATTTAAACGGGTGTTTTTCTTGTTTCTGTGGTTTTCACTGTAAGGAGTTTTTCCTAACAGCTTTTCACTGAGTAAACGTAGGCACTCTTTGTTTAAAGAGTGCCTGAGGTTAGAGTATGTGGCTGTTTAAACGATCAAATACTGGTGGTGCTGAAAGGAGTGTGTGTCTCCTTTGTTGTCACAGTACTGAAAATTTGCCTAGGGGCTCGTAGATGGCCATCTAAATGATGTGGTAAGATTTTCAAAATCAGAAACTGCTCAATACTTGAGAAAATTTATTTACCTTGGACTCATTCCTAAAAATGTTTTTGAAAATAGAATGAAATGCCAGAATGAAAGAAGTACATTTTGTGTAGCTGTGGATTGGTAGAAACTCTGGCTGCTGATGTAGAAATATTAGAAGGCAAGGGAGACCTGAGGCAATGTGTGCTGAACTCTTGCAAGTCATGAAGAATAGTGTTATATACACATAAATGCAGAGAACATGCAGTTGTGCAAGGCACTGTGGATATGGAGGCCCGAAACACTGGTGAATGTGACAGGATTTAATTAAACTTTTCAAACTCTACAAATAAAATGCTCAACACAAGTTTGATGCTGCAGTCCCAACACTTGTGGTTGGTTTTGGTTTGTATCTCACAGGGATGCACTTGAAGGTCGATGGAAGACTGAAATATTTAGTGAGAAGCTACAGAATAAGACTGTAGGGAGAATCCCTTTCCACTGTCTCCTACATCTCCTTGGCTACTAGTTGCTCATGCTATAGGAAAGGTGTGTTCTTAACTTATTTACTCTTTTGGTACAACTAATTTTGTTTAAATACATGTGAAAATATAAAGAGCTGAGATTTGCCCATCTTATTTGCAAAATTCACCTCTTTTGTCACTGTTACTCTAATTCAAATTAAAATTTGATTAATGAATTTGGTAAGGTGGATTTATCATACTTGCAGGAGTTTGGATGTGTGACGATTATGTTTACAATGCTAATAACATACGTTTTTTAAGACATCTCACTTCTTTGGTATTTTTTCTGTGCACTAATCTTAAAATTCCTAGAGTACAATTAAACATAATACACTTCAGCTCCAGAAAAAAGCACAACAGAGATAATGTAATACATCTACTGTTATAGTTCTGGCTTCTCTCATTACAGCATCAGATTGAAATGAGAGAGAAAAAAGTTGATATTCTGGTGGAATATAGACATATTCTTACTTTCTCTTTACATTAAAACCTTTGATGTGTTCCTTAACATTTCTCAGTTATGTTCCTTGCTGGAATGTGTCACCACCAGAAAGTGACATCATTACTGAGTGAAAGTCAGAAGCATTTGTTGAACAGTTTAGTGGACTAACAGGACCTCATCTGTTATGGCACTGGAGGAGTACTGCCATAAACTAAAATGCACCGCTAAGTAACGGACAGTTTTTGGTTCATGCTCATTATCTTTATAGTGAAGTAAGGATTAAAACTGAAAACATCCTATACCCTTGCTTTCTAAGCAAGAAATAAGAAAACCCCAACAGAAATAAGACTGTATTTTTTCTTGGGGGTTTGTTTTTGGTTTGGGGTGGTTGGTTTTTTTAAATATATTTCTGTATAGGACTGCCTAGTTCAACAAGGACTCAGTTGACTATTTTTAACCAAGGCCCCATTAAAATGGATTTCACTCTGGGTCAGCTAGAGTTTAAGAAGTTCAGGAAGAGCACAGAAGAAATATTTTCGTGTGTACTTTCAGCATGCCTCTTGCAGGAGCTCTGCAGCCAGCAAGCTATTGTGTGCAGATGGCCAGATCTCTTGGACGGACCCAGATAAGGGTCAGGGACAGGGAACGTTGTTGTTAATGGCAGGAAACCTATTATTATCAGTCAAAACTGAAAAATATGTACAGGTCTCCAGAGAGAACAAGGAGGTAAAAGTAGCATCACATTCATTAAAAAGCATTCATCCTCTGCTTGTTTCCTGCTTAAATGTGTGAAAGTGTTAAGATCCTTTCTCTTGTTTTCTCCAGTGTATTTTGCTAACTTGAACAGACTCCAAATTATTGTTTTCCTATGTCCTCATGATTCTTCTTTACCGTCAGAAATTCCACGAAAAATCAAACACAAAAAGACAAAGGGAGAAGATAAATCCTATCTTCTCACAGCTTTCTTCAATTTCTGAAAGAATATGTGCCTATGTAATGAGTTTCCTTAAAGTGAAGGGAACTTTCATTTCTTTAGCGTATATTTGCAGGGGGTGAGAAGAGGACTGTGGAGCAATCTGTGGCTACAAGTGTCCGGAATGAAAAAAAAAGAATTGAATAAGAGCAGCTTAAATTCATAGAAATCACTGAGTTTTAGATTTCATTCTTGACTAGGATCCACTAAACTGAGAATGTGTTCCTTTTTTTATTTGGTTGAGGCATGAAGTTGTTTTGCTGGAGTTTTTACTTATGCCTCAGTAAGACAGTGAAATGATTCAGGCTGGAATAAGCATTGTCCACAACTGCACAGCACCAGCTCTCACAGTGCAGTTCACTTATCTTAGGAAATCTGGAATTTGGATAATCAATAGATATTTGCAGCTCTTATTTCCTTCAAGATACTGATTGTAGGTATTGCTATAGAGACAATGTTTGAAATATTTCAGTATTGGGGATTTTAAAGAATAATTTTGCTGTATATATTGAATCTCTGTCTAAAGATTTGGGTTTTTAAGTACGTAAGATAGTAGCTATTTTAAGATTTAGTGTGAAATGTTCTACAGTCACAATCATCTTTTGATTTGTGTTCAGATAATAAGAGAAAGATCCCTTTTCTTTGTAAAAAAGAGGAAATATTAAGGCTAAATACAATTGACCAGATTATTATTTAAATCTCAACTTCTGGTGTCTTGGAAATCTTGGGTTAACAAAGGACCAGCAGGCACCAGTGCACTTTAGAGCAGCCTTCAGATGCCTCTGAAATAGGCAATGTCAATATTTGGAATAACACATTTAATTTCCGTAAATCATGTTGTTTGGCTGTGCAAGTTGGGTAGCACTAAGGGTTTGTCTAATATTCAGCTTGGTAGTCAGAGTGATCCCATTTTGTGGCTCAGGCTTTGTTTAGGTCTGGTATGGCAAGAGATGTAGCAATGCCACTGCAGAGCCTGGTGCCTTCCATGCCAGGCCTGAGCAGTCCTATCTGCTAGAAATAGAGTCATGGGAACAGCACTGTTGTGTTATTCCTTTGTTTTGTATGAACTACAGATTGTGTCTGTTCAGAATTTTTCTGACAAAATGAGTAAATTCACTGAAATGGAATTGTTGCCAAGAAGCTCGCTGAGGCTCAGGCTATAGGGGTTTGAGTTTAGGAAAAAGAAAGTCCTTTGACATTCCAAATCTTATCCTTTCTCTTTTTTCCATTCTACTACTGAAATGCAGCTTTCACTTGGATGAAGGAGGTGAAAAACTAATGGAAACATTTCAAAAGGATGGAAAGCAAACCTGTTCTTCCCAGCCAATCTGTTCTGCTGTATACACTCAGTCTGTGGACACTCTTCCCTCCAAATTTTCAACTCTTTTTGTGGTAAGGAAAAATGTTTGAGTTCTTAAACGCTGACAGGTTAGGAAAACTGTTTCCCTTGCAGCTCCCCCCATGACTGTGCAGCCCTTGTTGGAGGGTCAATGTTGCTGGGATGGCAGCCAGAACTGCGGCAATTCAGAGGGGCTCTGCTGCAGTGACCTGGTGAAGGAGCTGATCTGAGATGCCTTTGTTTGGCTGTCATCAATGTGCCGTTGTTTGCATGGATAATTGCCCAGTTAATCCTAAGTGGTGGGATAATTATAAAAAGCTCATGTCCAGTGTAAAGAGGAAACAATATACTTTGTTTATCTTTCCTAGGCATGAACTTCCCTTCTGTCAGCCTTCTAGGGACAGGCCAGTAATTTTTTGCTGGCAGAGAATATGGGGTGACAAATTAACATAAGGGGCAAGGGATCAAAACCTAATCTCCCTTATTATTCAGGTGAAATCCCTGGTTTTAGGGCCTAATTGAAAGGCTGAGAGAATTGGGTTTTTTCAGCCTGTATAAGAAAAGGCTTTGGGGTGACCTAGTTGCAGCCTCCCAGTACCTGAAGGAAGCCTACAAGAAAGATGGGATGTTTTACGAGAGCATGTAGTGACAGAACAGCGGTGAATGGATTCAGACTGAAAGAGGGTAGGTTTAGATTAGATATATGGAAGGAATTCTTTACTCAGAGGGTGGTGAGACATTGGACCAGGTTGCCCAGAGAAGTTGAGGCTGTCCTATCTGCAGAAGGTCTGGTTGGATAACGCTCTGAGCAACCTGGTCTAGTGAAAGGTATCCCTATACATGCCAGGGGGGTTGGAACTAGATGATCTTTATGGTTCCCTTCCAATCCAGGCTATTCTATGATTTTATGCTTACTCCAAAGTAGATCATGTCCTATAGCTACAGCTGTTCAGCTGGTTTTTCTAACTTGGAAACAAATAGTTTCAAAAGTTTATGCTTTAAAAAGGCTTTTCTCAGTTCTTATGGTAGTTCTGCAGCTGTGAAAAGGTAAAATGTAGGGTTTTTTACACTCATTAGTAATACAGCTCAGTATAAAAAAATCTTACTATTACTATATCGAATTCTTGACTATTTGGCTTAATAACAATTTTAAACCAGTCACTTAACTGATTACTATTGTGAGAAACAGTTATAGTTGAGAAGTGTCTCATACTTAGTGAAAAATCATGGGCTTGTTTTCTTCTATTTTAACCCTTGAGGTTTAGGAACAGTTTTCCTTTGCATTCTCATGTTGGATGTCAGTGCCTTACAGCATGAGTGAGGCTGTTTCCTTCAGTGTCACTGTTTGTACTGGTGAACATATCAACCTGTGACTCATAATAATGACTGACTCAACAGTTACTGTGTGCAAACTGGTTAAATAACAGTGAAAAATTGGGCTGGCAAGTCAAAAAAGTCTCACTTTTCATTTCCAAGTCATGAGTGGCGCAGAACTGTGTGAGTACATACCGTACAGTCTGACATTGGCCCTAATGTTATGAACTAAGGGGATGCAGGGAACACTGCCTGGGTACCTTTCCTGCTGCCCATTGCTTTGCTCCATAACATCTTTTGTATTTCCAAGGCTTGCTAACCTCCAGGTATCCATGCTGGAAGTACAAGTGGTACATCAGGTTCTGAATAACAACGTCTTACCCCTGGGTTCTCTAGCCTTGAGCAGCAGACCCTTGCACATTCTGATTTAGGTGCTTGTAACGTACACAAGTTCACTGACACTCTCTTTATCCAGTTCTCCTACAACAGCTTTTGGGGTAGGTGGAGTTGAGCCAGTGGTGATAGTGGCAGGAACATTCCCTATGTAGCCCAAGGGGACTTTTTAATTTGCCTGCATTTCCCACTTAGGTTAATGGAAAAGGCATGTCAAAATTAACTGCAGAAAAACAGTTTTAAAGGCTTATGTAAAATTTCCTAAATGGCGTGGTGTGTTAGGAAGAGTTTAGAATAAGATAGAAATAAATCTTTTTGTTCTCAAACAGCCTTTCCTTTCCCTTGCAGGTCCACAGAGTACTGCACTCTTTTAACATTTATTATTTTTGATTATTATTGACTATGTTATCCCCTGTTCTATCTGAATTTCTAGCTGGAAACTCTGCATGATGTTTCATACGGTGCAGGTTTTTTGCTCCTGTATATCTTTCTGCCACATTTTAATCATCAAAATTTTTATTTCTCAACTCATCATAAAAATTCAAAAAGTGCCTCCATGAGAATCAGTGAATCCACATTCTGCTCGTCCATCTTTTTGATGTTTTTTGGAAGGTGTATGGCTGTGTAGGTGTCATGGTTTGACATTGGCCAGCTGCCAGGCACCCACGAAGGCCACTCACTTGCCCTTCCCTGCCACAGCTGGGCAGAGGAGAGAAAAAAACTAACGAAGGGTTCATGAGTTGAGATAAGGACCGGGAAAAGAAAACTCTCCAAGGGCAAAACTCCTCTCCAAGCCTCTCCAAGGCTCAGCTTAGAGGTACAAAGTGAATTTATTACTAACAGAGTCAGAGGATAATGAGAAGTAAAATAAGCCCTTAAAACACCTTTTTCCCCCCAGCCCCTTCCTCCTTCCCACCAACAGCGCAGGGGACAGGGCATGGGGGTTTTGGTCAGTTCATGACCTGAGATTTTCTTGTGCTGCTCAGGGAGAGGAGTCCTTCCCCTGTGAGACTGTGGGGTCTCTCCCAGGGGAGACAGTTCTCCACTAACCTCTCCAATGTGGCTCCAATCTCACGAGCATCAGTCCTTCCAAAACTGCTGC
>VZRS01002397.1:0-77266 GCA_013398055.1 Ifrita kowaldi
TTTTTTTTTCCCCCAGAAGTTTTCATGTGAAAATAGCAGAAATTCAATCTTTGCACCTTAAATTTAAACAGCATTGTTTATGCATTATTATGGTGTCTTTGGTATGCCTTTGTACTAAATAGCAAGTTAAACAGAAAAAAAGCTGCTAATTTTTGTTAGATAGGTTTGAGTGATAAGTACAAAAGAAGAACCTGGATGGTCATTTTTGTCCTTCCATTTCAAATTCTTCCGTTGGATATTTTCTTCCTCTTCTTTGTAACTCAACATTCTGAGTTTCAGGCTACATAATTACTCTGTTAATCTTTCCAGATTACAGTCTAGGGTTTAATCAGTGCTTCTAATCCCTTATTTTAGTACATAATATGGCTCTCAGCTCTCTGTGTCTACCAAGTCATGTGATCACACTAAACAAAAAAAGGTAAACAGAAATTTTGTTAAACAACAATCATAAGAAATCTGAGAAGTAAAAAAAAAGTATAATAAAATTATTCAGTATATAATTCTGAAGTAGATAAACACTGTTTTATATTTCTGACCAAAATATCAAACCCTGAATTTAGTTACACTAATGTGAGTCTGTGTCATTTACCCAGGAATGAGGCATTATATGGTTCTGAGCTTGCAGTAGAACCTGCTGTATGTAGTGTGTTAAATATTTATAAATTGCATATTAACATCAGCACTTAAATATTGTTATGAATACTTATTAGGGTCACTTTTATTAGTGTGTGTGTGGGCATGTGTGTCCCTCTGTGTGAGAACACTAGGTTTGCTCTGGTCTTTACAGATGTGGGGGTTTGTCTGGGCTCAAGCCAAAAGACATCAAGCAGTGGCATGTATCTGCTGCTGAACTGGGCAATAATGTAGTCTATTATTTAAACATGGTCTTATTGGCAAGCACATTGTTTTTGTTTTATTAAAATTCCAACACTTCACGTTTTTATTAATCACTTTCCCAGTCCTATTCAGTTGTGTTCTGATGCCTGTGCTGCGGTACCCATAGCAACACTTGTTAATGCTAATGGAACTGCAACATCCTAAGCTCCCCGACAGAGCAGCCCTGTTAAATATGGCTATTAAGCACAGTTGTATTTCTGTTAGTTCCAGCTCCCAGCAGACACCTGCTCTATAGAAACTGTCCTGAGTTATTAGGATTCGGTAACTTACAGCTTTTCTTAAAGCTGTCATTTGACTGGAATAAAAATCTCGTATTCCTGGACAGCAAATGCTGCAGAATATGTACAGTTTCTGTAAAACTGACAAGCTTTAGCCATAGGATTAAGTATTCTTTTGAAGTGCTCATTTGCATTCAATGAAAAAACAGGCAGGGTTGAGACTGATTGATCTTGGGGGAAGCTACAGGATGTGTTGTCCCCTAGAGCACATGGACATTTTAACTAAATATCATTCATAGTGTGTTAACAAGCAGAAGTAATAGCTAAATAATTCCTGATGAACTCAGACTTAATTCAACTTAATAGAAGTACTTGAGGGCTTTAATATATCGAGGTAGGAGATGATTATGTACATTGATTCTTCTTTCACTAGGAAACATATTTGCATGTAGTATTGGTGAAGACCATGACAGGGTGTTTTATTTTCATTATTCTGAGTTTTGGCTTTGAATACTACTTATTTGGCAAGTCATTAGTCATCCATCTTTTGTACTATGGAAAACAAAGGAAAAATCCTGTAATCAGTATAAAATTGTTTCCAAGAATATGACCACAAATTAGGGAATGCTGCTGTGCCAACAAAGATGCTGCAGTGCCAAGGTTGCAAAACAGGGAAGCTGTCGTGTATGTATTTTGAGTGTCAAGCCGATCCTTCTCGATACTCTTTCGTCAGCTCAGAAACAATTGATTCCAAGACAAAGCTTTAAAACTACTCATTTCCTAAAGATTTTTAAATGCAGCCCTGTTTTGTGCAGTTACCTATAGGAATACAGGTTGGTTCCCCAGTGTACTCTCCGTGGGGGTTTGGTCGTTTTGATAACTAAATGGTTTTGCCGTGTAATCAATGAGAACTTGGGAGAGGGTGCTCAACCTTTTTGTTTTCCATTCGGCTTCTGTTGGGCTGTTAGTGTGGAGTGCTGGGTTTGCTAGGTGTCTTTTGTTTTCCTGTCATACTTTCTCCCCTTTGTTCTTTGCATGTCTAAAAACCTGTCTTTTGCTCATTATTTGGACTCCTGTATTCACCGGTATGTCTTTGTTGTGTTCATTTTTGTTTTAGGATCATTTCAAGTTCTTGTGCTAATCTCCTCATAATATTAACCAGCTGTATTAATGAGATAATAAACCAGATTTGTTGGTAATGAATTGATTCATTCAACTATTGGATTTAATTAGAAAGACACTTAACATTCCAGCAGATGTTCTTATTTTATTTCATTATCCTTGTGTTACCAACAGTGGGCTTATAAATATATACTCTTCATGTATACATTTACATTGTAAAGTCTTCAGCCTAAGGCCTTGTTGCTGTGCCAGAGACTACAAAAAATGACAGGAAACCTGTAAATATGTGTTAAGCAAATTTGTATTAATCCCTTTTTCATCATTTCAGTTCTCAGACTTTGCGATGTCTTGAATTTTCAAAGTATTCTTCATTTAGTAATAAATTGATTAATTTGTTTTAGATTAGTTAGATTTCTTCTTTCCTAGTTAAAAACCTTTGCCTTTAGACTTACATCCTTTTGCTCTGGTCTTGTGACTCTCATTCCTTTTTATCCAGTGGCAAAGCTTCAAAAAGAAGGATGTGAGTGCCCCTGTCCTCAGCATTCCCTGCAGACTAGTTTAGGGAGTTCCTCCCTCAGCTTGCTGGTTGCCTGCTTGAAGAGTCTGCTGCTCCCTGAGCTCTGGTGCTCGAGGTGCGGCTGCAGGTTGCACCTTGGGGCCAAGCCGTGTGAGTGAAGAGTTCTAATAGTGAACTTACTTCATTTATCTGAACCCAAATACCTCCACTTTCTAGTGTGAGAATGTAATTTATGCAGCAGTGTTCAGTTTGTCCCCAGAACTAGTCAGAGCAGGTAGTTCAGACCTGCAAACCGAGTAGAATTGAGCACAAGAGCTCCACGCTGCATTTAGCGTGTTAGGTGTGCCCATGCTGGCAACAGTGGATTCTGCAAACTGAAGCCAGTGCTGAGTGTCCTTGTTAGGAAGCAGTGATAAAATCTTAGTGGTTTCTTTTCCTTTGTGTGTAATGCCTTTGAAGAAGCCTTGCACACTGTGGCAGGCTTATGCTAAAATTATATGAGACAGCTGAGGCTGTACAGCTGAGAAGAGAGGAGGAAGCTGAGAGGAAGGTTCTGTTTCACCTTATTGCTTCTCACCGTGCACTCCTTAGTTTGCTCTTGCCCCTGGTGGACTCTTTTGTGAGCATTTTCAACATTATAGAGCAAAAAAGAAAGGAATGAATGGTTCTTTCTGGTAAAGAGTTGGATTGACTCATCATAGGATTTGGCAAGCCTGGGAGCCAGCACAAGCAGAAGGGCAATGGTAGATGGTTAGGAGTGGTAGGATAAGGAGGAGAAAGACAGGACAGTGAGGCATCCCTGTGCTTCTTGGTGGCAGCAACCGGTTACACTGGCTAAACCATCTCTTGAGGACCTTGCCTTTCAAAACTCCCATTCAAATGCTGAATCTTTCCTTCCTTTTCTTTCTGATAATAATATCTATTGTATTGGCCATAAAATTGCATGGCATATTGCTTTGTGATAATTGCATGTGTGATTGTGCAGGTGGAGTACATTGCCTGTTCTGCTGTAGTCTGTGTTATAACTGTGTGGGTGTAACGTTTACTTAATTGTGCAAATGAACATTGGTTTGGGGCTGACAATAATTGCATTCAAAAGTAAAAATGTTCTAGTAAGGAAAATGAATCCATTTTCACCTTGTTGCTTCCCTAGCTGTAAAGATTAGCTAGTCTATATTATAACAATTCTTAAAATAAAATAAAGCCATGTAATTTTTATAACAGGCAGTCTTTTTCTTATTTACATTTTTTTCCCCACTGTTGTGATGGTATGTACAGTCCCTGTGCAGGGATCAGAAATCGTTGTACTGGGTGTCCTGTGCATGCTTATAACAAAAAACAGTGCTTGTTCTAGTTTTGAAGTAAATTGTTTTCTATACCATCTCATTGTCAAATATCTTCAAAGTATTTATTTTATTTTCCTCTGAAGAACTTGGTATTCTTCTTAGTTTTAGTTTTCAAAGAATAAATTCCTCTGTTCTCTTCTTTCTACTAATCTACATTTTTTAGCTCTGAGTTAGCTGTTAAAGACCATAGTTTTATCTGTCTTGTTAAAGGTTGAATAACATAGTGTCAGCTGCCAGTTCTGTAACTGAGCGGGATTTGCTTAGTTCCTGAGTTTAGAGAGCTTTCTGTGAAGCCTTTGGGATATCTGTTTGCATAACAGTCATGCTGCTTTTCTATTGGGCAGAGGAGAAAAACTCAGGGGCAACGACATGATTCATCCAAAACTTAATGGATGGGTTTTATAGGGCTCTCTTTTCATAGGGAGTCTCATGAGTCCTGTGATGTTCATCACAGACACAAATAGGGAGGGTGATAAATTTTGCTGTTAATACACATTTTTTTTCCCAAATGGTAAAGCAGAAGGGCCAACTGAAGCATTGCAGGAAATCTCATGTTATTTGAGCAAACTGTACCAAAAAAAAGTGCAATTCAATGTTAACAAATGCAGAGTAACACACAGGAGTGAAAACACAAAGAGTATGACCACTGTCTTGTACACTAACACAATTCACAACTTACGAGACTTTGAATCATTGAAGAGAATTCAGTGGTTGATTCAAGGATCCTAAAAGCAAGTGAAATACAGAAATAAAAAGTAAATGGAGGAGAGATTGAAAAACAAAATCCTGTGCTGATTTAGAAACATTTTCTTCTACTCTTGGACATTTTGAGGCTACCTCTTACCACAGCACATGAAGGGTAGAGTAGAACTAGCCAAGAGTTGAACCAGGACATGAAGGAATAAAGGACCATTACAAAAACGTGAAAAGTTGCTGCAAGTTTTTGTAGGTGTTGAAAGACCAACAATTTCAAATAGTGCAGAAATAAGTTGATGTAGAAATAAAAAAAAAAAAGCTTCTTAACTGAGGGGCTCATATAGATTTTGACTTAAACTCTCCACACTCAAACTTCTGGAAGACTACTCTATTTGTGTGATCTGTTTGCCCTATTTTTATACCATTCCTAGGTAATTGCTTCTTGCCCTTGTTAGCCAGGGCACATGCACTACAGGAGTGTTTGATATGTCCCTGTGAAGTCATTCTTGTTGCAGTAGATTCTAAGAGAAAAGCTTGCTGCTTTTCCCTCATTTTCAAGTTTCTCTGCATGTGGGAGTCTTGGAGTCTGAGAATGCATCTGAGTGTTTTTATTTCCCTGTTAGCCCTGAGCTGTGCTATAGTTAACAGCTTTTATTCAGTACCTGTGGCCACTCTGCTCCAAATATAGAAACAAAATTAGCTGCTTTTGCAGAGATTTCAATATTATGCTTAGATTTATTTGTGCTGTTTTGAGGTTTGTGCTACATTAGTCCAGTAAGTGCTATGCTAAAGGCTGTGCTTTTGTTCAGCTCTGTGCTTTTAGTCTCTTGTTCAGTGTTTTTTGTAGCAGATAAGTAAAAGGATATTTACATGGTTTCTTTTTTCCTTTGCCTCCTCTTTTAAGTGCCTTCGAAAGAAATTGCATAAGCTTCTGCAGTTGCCAAACTGCTCCAGTAGCCTAAAGTTATTCTCTTTTAGTATTAGCTACTCTGTTTGGGTAGCAAAAAAAATCTTCATCCCAGTTTATTCCCTTCAGCAGCTCACGACTACAGTTAAAGACTTAGCAGTTCTGTTTTTCTAGCCCAAGTGGTTGCTATTCACAATATTCCTACTAAATAACTGTATTGGTTCCTTGTCTAAGTTGAATCCCAGTTCCTGCCATACACACCTATCTGTTGAAAGTCGAGTTCTTGAGGCAGATAGACACTTACTTATTTGGGTTTCTGAATGTTTAAATAGGTCATTGCAAGAGACCTATACCAAAAATGAACAAAAAGCAGTGTTGCTGCTTACTGGGTACAGTTGAACTGGCTGGCAGAGTATCTTCTTAGTTCACTTGGCATCAGCAATTGCGAAGGAAATGAAGTTCTACTTTTCTCAGTAAACATGGTTTAATGCTTCATCAGGCAACAGAACTGACTGTAAGAATGGACAAAGCTGGACTCTTGCAGGTTCTGTCAACTTTGCTTGGGAGATTTGACCCTTTCGGGAGGATTGCTGTAGCACATAGTGTAGCCACTGCTGTTCTTAAAATAGGACAAAATGGAACAATTTCTGCAATGCCAGTTTAATAAAGACATTTCTAGGGGAAGGGAATGGGCTGAAGTGCAGGTGAAATTATGAGAAGAAAAGTGTTTGATTGTGCACAGCAGCTGCATTGCTCCAGGTAATACATGCTCTGTGCTGCCATCTTTCCACAGTGCTTAGATATCTTTGGAAACTGATGCCCAGGAGGTTCCCTCTGAATATCAGGAAATGGTTTTGCACTGTGAGGGTGTCTGAGCACTGGCACCAGGGAGGTTGTGGAGTTGAAGCCATTTGGATATAGTCTTGAGCAACCAGCTCTAGGTGGTCCTGCTTGAGAGTCCTCCTTGACCAGATGACCTCCAGAGGTCCCTTCCAATTTCATCCATTTTGTGATTCTGTGAAATTTCATTTTTCTACAGAGAAGTTCATGTTACTGCAGGAATCCAGAGACACAGAGTTTGTTCTCGTGCTGCACAAACTAACTCCGTAGTACAAGAGTCCAGAAGACCCATGTTTTCAGTGTTCAACCCCAAGAGGGCAGGAATGTGGGGAGCTTTTTTCTGTTTACTTTTTGCTGTCCAAAATTGACGTAGCTAAAATTGAAGAAACGTGTTGAAATTGGCATTTGCTTCCAAGATAAACCCTAACCCAAGACTGAGATGTGATTAATTTGGAAAATGAACACCACAGTTTATTTCTGGACAGCTAGAATTTGGTTAGGCTAATGGGGCCAACTGTTGAACTTCCTTGGTCAAACAGTGTTTCTTAATGAATTACACTAATTTATGCCAACGGAAGAGCTTATGAATTTAGACCAGTGATGTTTAAATGGGGAACACACACATATAACCCCAGGACAACATGTGGCAGTGACTCACCTCTGTGTGCTGTCACTTGGGCAGCCTGTATCTGACTGGTACGGTATCATACAAACATGGGCCATTGACCTTTCCACATGGAGCATGGCTGCCCCTTCCTCAACATCTGTACAGCTAGAAAGCGTTCCAGTGGGCATAAGCTTCTGTGTGGCAGTAATCTTTGTCAAGGATAGTCTTTTGTCATAGTGATGCCTGAGATGGCCACCTAAAAACAGACATGAGACAAGAATAAGGAAATAAAGGTAGGTATTTATTTGAAAGGCCTTCAAAGGTACACCCTGGGCAGGCTAAAGGTTACACCCAGGATGGACCCCAGGGCACGGGTTTTTTACACTTTTATGAGTTTGGTTCATTAGCATATCAGGGTTAATTTTCCAATTAAAACTTCAGTTAATGATGTAACTACCCCATGTTTGCCCTCCTTTTAGGTTACACATTTTGGGCCTAGGAGAGCAAGCTTGGAGAGGCTTGTTATGTCTAACCAGCATGAGAGAGCAGCAGTTAACAGGCCACAAGAAACTTCAGAGTTACACACTAGGCAGAACAGGATTTGAAAAATGTAAAAGTTAAAACTTAAGGCATCAATAGAACAGTAAATTACATGCTAATGGGAGAAAAAGGCAAGACAAATGCGTATCTTCAAGAGTCAGTCGGAAAATTATAGAAATATTCTGCAATAAATAAAAGTATAATTAGGAAAATTAACATGCAAACCAGTTTGTGCTATACAGTCTAAATCCCTCCTGATACTCTGAGCAATGTGGCTCAGGGAGCCACAGAGAGTAGCTTCACTCATATCAACAGGCAGACTAGATATAGATAGTGAGAGGAAGAAAAGTAGGTTTCTCATCATAAAACTTCTTTAGTAGTAAGCTGAGCACTTGTGTGTGACTTACTTGGTGTCAGCTGGGAGTTTCATTTGGGACAGATACCTGAGAACTGTCCTGTGCTAACTTCCTGCTGTCCTTGGAAACAATGCAGTCAGCCCTCTTCCAAGCATCTTGCTCCTGAAGTGATCCAAGCAACAAAACCGAGACTCAAACAGGTTTTACATGTACTACCTAAAAGTACTCCAAGAGATGTACGTTTATTTACCTAGTCAAAATTTATTATTATTTTTATTTATTTTAGATACCGAGTGTATTTTGGAACCTCTGTCTCTGCCAGAAAGTCCAGGTGGTGTTGATGCAGTAGAAAGTTCTCCCTGTGTGCCTTGTATTTTCTGCAAAGAATGCTATGTCTTAGCAGAACAAAACCAGCTCCTGAAGCACATGATTATTGAACACAAGCTCGTCATAGCAGATGTGAAACTGGTTGCAGATTTTAGAAGGTAAGGGTTATGTCATTTAAAATGAGTGTGTATGTCTGCAGATGTTATGGGAAGCTTTGGAAAAGTAGAGATCATCTTTTTTAAAAGATGTTGTGGAAGGATTTCTGTTAAACTTTCTTATGAGCAATTTGCTGCTGGTCTGTAAGGTTGTTTTCCTATTCCCTTCCCTCTCCCTAGTCCCTAGATGTTGCTGGGACTAATGAGCTCAGTTTTAGAATACATGGCAGTTCCTGTGTTTGACATTTTTTGATATATCCTAGGGTCTTCTCAGGTCCTGTCACTAATCAACAAGTTGTGAGCAAACTAGAAAGCTGGGTTTTAGTAAAGCCCATTCCAGACAATCAGATCTCCTAATCTGGGGTTTTATTTGTATAGGGCAAGACTATTTCTGCCCCTGTACAATGTCCTAAAGCTGTGTATTGTACGCAGAAGCTGCTCAGTGCAGGATCTCTCACATTCTGGGATGAAATTTATTTGTGCTATTTTAAGGCTGACAGTATTCCCCCATCAAAATCACATTTAATCCTTAACTGTTCTTTACAGTACTGTGATCTGCATACAACTGTGACTCCTTCTACAGCTGTGTCATTGATCATCTCACCAGGGTCACATTTGGCTTTCTCTCTCTTAACTTGCTCCAGTGGCTGGCATGGCCCCAGCTGGCTTGTAGCTTCAGGGACGAGGTACTTGCTTGGCATTTTGCTGTCCACAGCAATGTATGGGCCAGGAGGAAGGCTAGACAGTACCTGCCAGTCTGTACATCGTTCTGCTGTAGTGTTTAAGTGTTAGACGGGTAATTTCTCAACTAAAATGAGTTTTCTAGAAGGTCTTCTGTTACTAGTTGCTCAATCAAAGCCAAGACTTTGTGTCTATCAAGACTCAAAAAAAAAAAAAAAGAAATAATACAATATAATTCAGGAAGAGAAATGTAAGCCATATAAATCCTTAATCAGATGTCCGAGCTTAATGTTGCTTAAAATTGAAAACTGATGGTAGTTTTTGTTTGCTTTTCTGCTGAAGGCAGGCAGAAGGAGAATGTACTGTTCTTTGGAGATAGTACTGGTATCTTCAGGTAAATGAAAGAATCGGAGCTGCTCAGTCATGGACCGCCACTTTAAGTGTGCTTGGGGGAATTACTTTGCATTAATACAAATGTATTTTAAAATCACCACTTCAAAAAGTGCCCATTTGGATTATTTTTGCTGCTAATGCAATTGGAAGGTAGCCAAATCTTACAGAAAGTGGCCCCAGGACGTGAAATGACGGAGTTGTTACTCTGAAGTGTTCTTTCTCTGATTGCTGTATTAGTAAAATAGTCTAATACTATGCACAAAAAAGAGAGTATATTCTGAAGTGTTGAACTGTGGTGTGGAAAATACGAGGATCAACTCTGAAAAGAAAGTATTATTTTTATACTTAGCAATGAGTTACAGCCAGTCTTAGGAATACATTTCTTGACAGAACTGCAAGAAGGGGATAATCCAGAAAAGACCAGTGCTAGTGGAAAAAGTTTTTCTTTCCATTTTTTTTTTTTAACTTTGAAGAATAAACATACGTTGGCATAAGGGCAGAGGGAAGAGATAATGAGAATAAGCTTCTGCTTCATGGCTCAATATGATCACTCATTCTGTCTCCCTGGAAGTATGACAAGGCATTGGTTTTATCTGGTCGTTAGTTATTTGGGTTAAGTCCTATGATATGGAATCCCTCAAACGTAACTTCTGTGACACAAACAGTTATGGGCAGGTGAGTTTGTGCCAGTGTTCATTTATCTCAGTGCAAGGGACAGACATTTATTAAATGAGCTCTTGAAATCTCTTCATTTGCACATTTATGTCCTAAAAGCTCAAGGATGGCTTAATCTGGAAGAATTGCAGTCCTGTGTAGCAAATCTTTCAATGTGCATTACCAACAGTGGAGTAGGCAGGGGGACAACTAAAGAGTCACCTCTCGCTTACTGACATCTGATGATGCTACAGAATGAGCCTCAGCCACACGTGCTGGCTTCACTGGGCTCAGCTGTCTGCTGCACCCGAGGTAAGTCCTCTCTATGTCAGAGTTAGCAGAAAGAAAGATGTGCTGATTCCTTGGCTGCTGCAGTTGAAGTTCTCAAATACATTAGGTGAGATGGTAGAGGCAATGTGAGCCACTATGGGATGTGATAGCTGTGGCAAGTAAACTTACAGATTGCACAAGTATTAAAAGCTGCAGCTATATAAAAATGCCCTCATAATAATGATATCTGACTTTTTAATTATTCTTTTCTTAATTTGATGGCACATAATAAGAAGCAATCATTGAATAGCCTTTACCTTACCAACTCTCACATGACGTATATCATACATGAGTATCAATATAAGCAAGCACTTAAGCATGTTCAGATTATATTTTATGGTAAAATTCTGAATAATTAGCACAAGAATTGCTTGATTCCCTTCATCATATAAATGAAGTGATGATTTCCTCTTGGTTAGACAGTAGCTTCCTAGTTCAGTGGAAATCTAATCCCAGTTGGGTTCTGTTGATGCAGCTGTAATACCAACAAAGATAGTACAGAATGTTTTTAAACAATGGTAGTTGATGGGTTAAATTTTCAAGATGTATTTAGGGCTTTTCTTATTCTGTCTGCTATCTTATCCCCAGGTGTTCAGGGACTTCATTTTTCTGTCTTTCCAGTTGTCTGCCAAGCTGCGGCTTTCCCTGTAACTCCACAGGAGACCTGCCAAAACCTCACTTTTATCAAGTTAGTGTTTTTACTGAGTTTCAGCTTCCTGACTGCATCTTGCAGAACACAGAGCACAATATTTTGGGAATTTGAGAATGCTCTCTAATATAGCTTTTCAGTAAAGATGCATCTGAGTGGCACTTCTGTCTGAAGATGTGAATAGGTCACAGTGTTTATGCAAAGCTTGGTGCAAATCTGCTTATTGAGTTCTTAACTTTGACAGCATGGTTAAACCCAGTTCAAGTGAAACTGAATTAATTTCATAAATTTGAAAACTAGTATGAAGGAAGAAAAAATGGACATGGGGGTTAAACAAAGAAACAAAAACACTTAGGAATTCAGAGCATGGAAAAAACAAGAGGTGATCAATTGTTTATTATAAGTTTTTTGGTGCTTCCTTTTTCACTGATCATCTCCCCCTTATTTTTAAAGCTACATCTTGCACTGGAAGAGGAGGTTTGCAGAGCAGCCTATCACAGACTTTTGTAGTGTGATAAGAACAAATTCAAAAGCTCCATTAGGTATGTATACTGCTTGCTTACCCTCTGGTGGGCAGATCACATGCTAATTTCTGGCATATACTGTTGCTTTGATCAGCCAACTGTGTCTGACACTAGGTCAGAAAACCACAGAAGTAATGTTTAACTCTTAAGCACATATTTAAACTTACCTTTTCCAAGGATTACAACACGTTTCAGCACTGTGCTGAGTGAGGATGAGCTCAGTACATGCTTAAATGGGCTGTGAGCTGGGGCCCATTGCAAATCAAGGCCTGGAAGCAGAGCTGCTCACATTGTGGCTGGGGAGGCGTCAGTACCCACCACATAAATAAATAAATAATTGGTGATGGTCCTTCCAAAATGTTGAGAAACATTCCCAGTGAGCTGCCCTTTCTTCACCCTGCCCACCACCTGCACTGGTGCTGCTAATTCTTCTTGGACATCAGGACCACAACAACCCTTCCTTTCCCCTGCCACAGTGCTCACTGCCCCAAGGGTGGCAGGGGACATTATCTTCACAGAAGCAGAACAATTCTGCAATTTCCTGGGCTCCAACACAAGACTGAAACCGTAGTTCACTGTTCTGCTGCATTGGTATGGTGGCACATTCCATCACAGGGGCAGTGTTGAGTTTGTGAAGGAAGTTTTTCTCAGAAGAAGCTGATGCATTACTTTGGCTTTCCTTTTCCAGTTTACCTAAAATAGATGAGAACTTTAGGGTTTTTCTGCATCTTTAATTCTCAGTGGAGACCTTAAAAGAGAGGAAACAATGCATACTGCTGGTGTCAGACATAGTTAGAAGGTGAAAACTGAGTACAAAACGGATGAAAGTAATTTTTTTAATTATTCAAAATAATTTTAAGAAAAGGTGCCCTGGAAAACATGAAAATCACTCCAAAATCATAATTCTGTTTCTCTTATATATGTACATTTTTGCTTCTGAAATGTTAACACTTACCACTCAGTTTGAAATTGCAAATGAAGCACCTGAATACCAGAATTATGAAATATCAGTGAGCCTTCTCTCCCTCTCTCTCTCTCCCCCCCTCCTTCTCCCTCCCTCCCCACCACCTCTCTCCCCCTCCAGAAAATTGTTCTTATCTCAATCCATTGTCTTTTGTATCTTCCTGCATGTTGAGTAATCTTAATTCCTTTGAATAAAATTTGTTGCCTTCTTCAATTGGATATGACCATAAATAGTAAAGAGGTTACTAAAGATAAAATATGTGTAAAACATATATAAGTAGAAATGTAAATTAGGCAAATCTCAATGTGTGGTACTAAACAGTTGCTGTGTATATTCACAGGTGGAAAAATAGCTGATGGTAAAAGGTAATGTAATAGGTCAGAGCATGGGGAGGATAAACCAAATTATGATAGCTACTGAAAACTGACAATTACTTAGAGAAATAACTGATAAGATAAAATTAAAGGTGATTTCATGTTTCTTTCATGCTGACCTTAATCTGTAACCAATATAAATGGTAATTATTTTATGTGTCCAGAAGAACCGTCATAAAAATGAATAAAGGTGGCAGTAGAGAAAAACTATGCAAGACTTTTGCCTTCATACTCCCAATATAAATATGCACAAATATTTAAACATGTTTCATTAAATTATGAAATCAAAGGAACTGACTTTTATAGATTAAAAATCATATTCTTACATTGTTAACATATTCCAAAGACTTAGCAAATTATGTGCCAGAAATACTCAAAGCAGCTGCAACTTCCCATTCCTTACTCACACTTTCTAATCTCTTGACAGAGGAGCAGGACAATTACTTTCTTTTATGTGATGCTTTACCGGAAGACAGATTACTTAGAGAACAGCTTCAGCAAAAGAGGCTGGTAAGAAATTACTTGTTGTTTCATTTTTTAAGGTAAACACTCCAATAGAGTAATATATGGTAACTTAGTAGGCATTTTAAAGTGAAAGCATTTTTTGCTAGATGGCAAAATTATGAAATTTTTTTTAAGTTCATTTCCCTAGCTGCTGCACAAACATACACAAATCCCCTGTTTATAGATTTTTCCTTGGGATAAATTTACAGGTTGTAAGTCAGTGTTCCACACAAGTGGAAAATACGCTCAGAACACTGAAAAAGGCTGAGTGTGCTGAACATTTTTCTTCTTGCAAGGATCTGCAGTGTTGACACATTATCTTTCATGTAGTAATATACATCTAGGGGAGTTAGCAAAATAAAACCTGGTGTGCAATACTGTGAGCATGGAAAGTGATACTTATCTACAAAATCTTTGAGCAAGTTGTTTTTGTGTATTCGCACTCTCTTTCCCAGATCTCATTAATTCACAGTCTCATACTCACAAGCACCGTGGTGTGTGATCAAGGAAGGCTGGCCAGTATTGTTTCTGTGAGAGGCAAAGGACAAGAAATGCCAGCTCTCGAGTCCACATGAACCACTCGTTTCTTCTTGCCTGGTGATGGCAACCTAGTACTTTGGACAGACCTTGCTGAACTTTTAGGCATTGTCAGTTCTCAATGGATGGTCCTTCAAGTTATCCTCATGCTGACCAGCTTCCAGGAGTCTTAGTCCAGGTTGTTGGCCTGTTTTTTTCTGTTTCCTCATTTGAAATCACATCTGGACTCTGGTTTTGCTGTTGGGCTAATTTAGAAATTAATGTTCTATGATACATAGCAGCCTTGTTGACAATCTCCTCATGTTAGGATGCAGGCTATCCTGCTGGAGATGCAGAATGCCCTGTGTCTCTACTGTGAGATGTTAGAGTGCAGGCCTTATGGTCTTTACATAAATACATTCCTCAGTTTAGCGCTGGCAGCTGTGTCCTGAGAATTGGCAGCACAGGCTTTTTAACCCTTTGTTATGCTGTTTCTTCTGGTGTGTTTATATTACAAGTTTGTACAAACACAGCATGCAAATAAAGACACCTTAAGTGATATGCATTCAGAACGAAGGAGAACCGTACAAAACCCAAATTCTAGTCCTAGGAAAATTGGGATTGGCAGGCAAAATCCAGTTGGTTCAGCTACTCTATGAGTGCTGTTTCAGTTTGCTGGCAACAGTAATATTCTTCAGCTTGAAGTACATGACTAGTGAATCCCCAGAACTGGAGGAATATGTGCGAATCTTACACAGCTTTCCATAGAATCCCAGCTCCTGCAAAGGACAAATGTGGTAGTTCTTCCACTGGGGATTTCCCGTGCCGTTGGAGTTGTCTGAGCTGAAACCTGCATTCCCATGTAGGTCCATTGGATTGGCATGGACTCAGAAAAAAACAGCTGATGCACTCATGCCTAGCATGCTTGTCTTCCAAAACTATCCAGGATCAGTAAAAAAGGTTTGTCTAGATCAGTATCTTACCCTTGACAGCAGCTAAGTGTCTCTGGTATGTGTTGTCTTCTGATCTAGTGGTGATTCTTTCCCAAAATACTCACTCAGTCTCCTGCAATTGGCAGCTCAAAATTTTCTGAATTCAGCAACATGAAGCTCCAGCTCTGAACCCACAAAAACTTCCAGGATCCCCACTACCTGCAGGAGTGAGTTGCGCAGCTTAACCACACACTGGGAGAGAACCATCTGTTTGGTCCTTTTGAGCCTGTTATGTCACACCTGGCAGGCTTTTGTATTAGAAGAGGTAGTGAAGAATTTGTCCTTAGTATTATCCAAACCATTCATGATTTATCTCCTGATTTATCTGCCTTACATTAGTCCTGTGCTGGAGTACACACTCATGGCAAAGAAGGACAACAGCATCTGGGCTGTATTAGGAAGAGTGTTGCAGTCAGGTCAAGGGAGATGATCCTTCCCCTCTACTCAACACTGCTGAGACTACGTCTGGGGTGCTGGGTCCAGCTCAGGGCTCCCCAGTACAAGAAGGATATGAACTTCCTTGAATAGGTCTGGTGCATGGTCACAAAGATGCTTGAGGGACTGTGATATCCTACGTACAAGGAGAGGCTGAGACAGCTTGGACTGTTAAGTCTGGAAGACAAGGCTCACGGGACAACTTAGTGATGTGTATAAATACTTGATGGGAATGAAAAAGGAGTCAGATTCTTCTCAGTTGTGCCCACCAACTGGACAAGAGGTAATGGGCATGAATTAAAAATCAGGAAGTTGCCCCTGAAAACAAAAAACCACTTTTTTTACTGTGAGGGTGGTCAAACACTAGATCAAGTTGCCCAGAGAGGTTGTAAACTCTTAATCTGTGGAGACAGTCAAAACAAAACTCAACAACTCCTGGGTGACCAGGTAGAGAAGTAACCCTGTGCTTGGGCACAGGGGTTGAACTTGTTGCTGTCAAGAGATCCTTTGCAACCTCATTGATTAGGTGATTTGAGGTTGAGGAATGCTATTTGGTAGTTCTTCACTGTGCATCATTGCTGCACTTCTCTGTATCTTTTACAGTTTCCCACTATCCCTTTGGTTTGTGAAAGACATTATGAATGTTGTATGTGGGCATGCATCATCATGATGATGTTTGTTTCCCAAGCATGTATCATGTTTGTGGCTTTGAGGAAGGAAAAAGGGGTGTGATTGAGCATGCAGCTGATGTTTTCATAGTATCATCTTATTACAAATAATACCTCCTGGCTGCTACAAATTAGACTGTACTTCTTAGTTTTTTAAAGAGCATTTCTGCTTTTGTGGTGTTTTGTACTATGCAGTTCTATACCAGCTAGGCCTTTTCTCCACTGCAGTGCCGAGGGCATGTGGGGTCTGTTGGCCGGTGAGCAATCTCATCTCCTCTGCAAGTAGACATTTCCTCAAACTCTGGAATGAGTGGAGAATTTAGCCCAAAGCAAGTGCTGGTTTTATTTACAGAGCAATTAAATTAGAAAAGAAAGAGATATGCATTCTTATTATGGTGCGAAACAGTTTGCAATTATCACTGTTTCCAATATCAGAATTGTATCCTCAGTTTTTACAGAAGGATTTTGTGAAATCAAGCTGCAGCTGTATTTGGGGCTAATGGAGTCACTGCTTTAGTTACAGCAATAAAGTCTGTTTATTTTTTCATTTCCTTTTGCTGCAATCTGAGTGTTGTCTTGCAAGTTAAATAGTTATTTTGCTTTGTAAAGCCTTTTACCTCCAGACAAGTCCAGCAATTAAGAGTGAGCTGGCAAATGGGCTCATGTAAGTTGCGTAGAATAAAGACCAGAACCATACAATTTTTGGTGATTTTTCTGCATCCTTTGAATCCTAACTGCTATCTAACAGCAAGCCCAAACAAGGCCAAATGCTGTCTTTAAAATGTGCTGCCTGAAGCATTTCATTCTGCAGTTTTGAAACTCCAGTTTAGGAATATTTCAGGCTGTATTGCAGCAGGGAGCTAGCCAAGGTGGATGTCATGCTGAGACATAGTGGTGACTGTGATGTATTGAGAGAGGCCAAGGAATGAGCCTGAAGTAGGTTGGAGAGCACAGCTTGCCGAAATAGCTGACAAGGCTGTGACATACAAAACAGATACGGTCTTTTGGAAAAACACAGTCTTGACAAAGAATTCATAGTTGTGCAGCAGTACCAGGCAAGGAAGTCCTGGCAGCAAAACTAGAGGTACATGGAGGGGCAATGTCAATATAAGCCACGTGAGTGTTTCTTTATGTAAAAAATGTGACATCCTCAAACCTATTTTTTTGAAAATATGTACTTCGTACAATAGCACTGCCCTTGTCTTGCTCTCCTGTATTAAATTGTTCACCTGTCATCTTACTGGTAGTTTTAGGTGAAGAGGCTTCTCTTTCTCCCAATAAGTAAAGACCCTGAAGAGGAGTCTTCACCAAGACTGCAAGCTGTACCAGCTTCCCAGGAAGAGCTGTTCATATGATCCCCTGTTTGTCACAATCTTAAGCTGAGACGAGGTTCAGGAGGTTGAAGCTATACATTGGAAGGGATGGAGATGTAAGCCCAGTTTAGTGTAATGCAGCATCAGGAGTGCTAACAGAGTAGACAGCAATGTCAGCATGTTAATACCTACTTCTGAATTCCATAGGCCCTTCTTTACCTATGTTGGGTATTTAATTGCTTTTCTCAAGCGCTCTGGAATCTTGCCCATCCTCTATGGGGTTATGAAGACTTGTCATACTAATGGTCAGAAATAGTTTTATCTGATTCCATCATGACTGTTGGGTAAATTATGTCAGATCTGAACACATATAATGTCCAACCCTTTCTTATCCTTTGCTGATCTTGGTTCTTTTTTCTTTTGTTTTAAATGCATTTCTTACACAGTTGTGACAAAACTAGACTCAATGTTCCGTACATTCCTCTTTGCTCGTGTTTGGTCTCTTGCTGCATCGGATCTCTGCTCTTCTTTGCTGTTTATTTCTAATGTATTTGGGCGTAGGGGAAGGTCAGTTTTCACTATTTCATTTTACTATGTTAGCCTGTCTCCATCTTCTTTTGCTTGTCTTAGTTCAAACCAACTTCACCTTCCACCTGCTTCAGCTTGGCAGCCTGTGATATGTGTCTAATGCAGTTTCAGCCCTCTTTCTTTTCATACATCTTTACATAGTTAGTTTTCATCATACCATGAAACTTTTCCTCATTTTGTTTTAATTGACTCAACTTCCTGAATGAGCTGAGTGTCTTCTGCATCAGTGTCACAGTACCCTTCGAAGTCCAAGTCATCTGACCTGTCATTGATTACAGCCTCTTCAGGTGTAGGTTTTACCCTGTATCACTTCAGTAGCTGAGTCAACTCAAGAAGAGAAGCAGTAGGGATGAAAGGAAGAACCTAAGAGCAAATGGGACAGACAGCTAGAGGAACAATCCCTTATACCTGTCCCAGTTAGTCATTCCAATGTTCATTTTTGAACCCAATCTCTGTGGAGTTGGCTGGAATCAAGGGCGAGGTACAGGAAAAAAAGAAGGGAGAAAAGAGGAAACAAACACATTTTTTGAAGTGTTTTGGGTATTTTTGTGTTAGTATCAAAATGAATTAATGCTGACACCCCCAAACATTCAAGGAGGTTGGAAGCTGGTGCAAGTATTTAAGCAAATTGCTCATTTCCTGCCTCATAACTTCAGTTTCTGCTTGACTTTCATTACCAGAATGTCTCTGCTCAGAAAAATCCCCATTTTATGTAAGTTATTCTAATTGCTGTTCTCCCTTCAGAGTCCCAGCAGTGAAATAGAGGGTTGGAAATGTCTGTAGGGAAGAGCAGCCTTGTTGCTTTTGCTGTATTTGATGTGAACTGGTGCTTTTAATTCCTCACCTGTCCAAGTATCAGATATGCTTTCTGGTTTGGAAAGTTCCCTCTAGCAATGAAAGATGCCAATATTTCAAAAAAAGGAGGGTCTACCTTGGAAAATATTTTTTAAACTCTGTAGAGTAGATTGGTAAAGCAACTACGCTGGGTTAGTCAAAGCTTCCCAGCTGCCAAGCATGCCAGTGTAGGGGGAAATGGGAAGGGTGAGAGAGTGGAAGTAGGAGTAGCGTCATCTGTATGGAGAATACAGTATGCTTCTCCTTCCTCCTCAGACATAACTGAGAGCAGCTGCTAACAGGGGCTTCAGTAAGCAGTCTGGAGTTAGGCAGCCAAATACTGCAGAAAACGTTTTTTCCTCCTAGTAAATGAAAATCAAGAAGCTACATTGGAATATTGTTAATGAGGGTGGGGGTGTTTAAACCCTTTCTATCCAAACTGGACATGATCGCTTTTGATTTCCATTTAGTTTGTTTCCAGTGTTTTTTACAAAGTATATAAACTATCTTTGTAATGGTTTCAAATCCAGGGTTAGCCAAACAGGGTCAAACATGCTGCTGAATGGAGAGAGGGGCAGCTCCACGTATCAGAGAAAGCCCCAGTTCCTACTGACGTGGTATGGGACGTTCACTGCCTGCGTGGAGCAGTCTTACTTAATCTTACATCTCTGCTGAAGGGCTCTGACAAGGTGTACTCCATTCATCCCTTTCCAGAGTCAGCCCTGAAAAATAGGAATTTACATTTCTGTGAGCTGACGTTTTGCATAGTGCAGCATTACATGAGCAGATACAGCCTAAAATGTGAGTAGGTGCTGCTGAGCATGACACCAACATAAAATGTACACCTTGTAGTACAAAAACAAACAGGAAAGCCCCAGCATCTGTATTTTCAGGGTAACAGACTCTCAGCTGATGTGCAGCAGCTGCAGTTCCCAAGTGGTGTGGTTGAATATGGGCCCTGGAAGGGGCTGTGGCACAGTGTGCCTGTGTCTCCCGGCATCCACAGACCCCAGGTCAAGTGCGCCTCAGGTGCAGCACTCTCCTGCACTCTTGACAGGCATCGTATCATCCCAGTGCCCCTCACTGGGTGCAGCATGCTGCTTTTGTGGAAGAGAAGCAGACAGCACATTTATTTGCCCAGTGTCAGCCTCCTGCCATCTCTCAGTGGGCATTGGGACGTGGTGTAGTACATCCACACCAGCCCGTCTGCACTGCAGGACACATTGGGGCCTTTCATGACAGTAGCTCAAGCCTTCCTCTCATTTCTTTTGGGGTTCAGGGGTGTGTCTTTCCTTTCTTTACTCTTTTCCTTTCTTTTCTACCTTCTCTGGAGTTTATCCAACAGGCGTAGCTGAGTGTAATTCAGATGTACCCTATGAACAAATTTGGGCTTTAATCCACATAAAAGAGTTACTAAAGAGGCAGGTGAGAAACACAAAGTTTCATTGCAGGTTCTAAAGAGATAAAGAGATTGAGAAAATCCCCTAAGAAAGTCAGTCATGATCCCCAATGTCAGAAAGCAGGCAATAGCACCTCTATGTTGCACAGAAATTAAATCCTTTCCCAGTTATCACTACTTAAAACAAAAGTACAGAGTAGTATGTTGCTAGGCTGAAAATATGCTAAGTTTTAATCCAGACATTGATTCTCCCATGTCCCAGATGATTATGGCCTTACCATCTGAAGTGCATAGTAACTTCACAGTATAACTATGCTGCTGCTGTTACAGCAACAGAGACAAATCACCTGCTGCTTGATTTTGTTGTTGTTAGGAAAGTGCACCAACTGTTGTAAAGTGTCTGACCTAGCCTGTTGCCCTACTTTAAGCAGAACCAGTCTTAAGGCAATGACCTTCTCCTTTTCCCTGGGTTTGTATGTGCCACAGCTTCTTACAGAAACTGCCAGGGCTGTGTCCTATATTAGGAAAGGTCCTCTAGGTTACCTGCAGTTACATTGAGTTTGTAATTCCACTGGGTGTTAGATGGTTACCCATAAACCTGCTCACTGGTACCAGAGGTAAACCTGAATCACAGGTAGAACCAATAAACTGACAGGTTTTATACAGAATTATTTAAATAGCTGCAGAAGGTCTCACTGTGGATTGTATTTATTTCCATGTACCATGTATATAAAGTTAAGAGGGTTTTACTGGAACTCAACTGGGATGCATGCTGCCTTTGGAAAAACTTGGAATTTTTTGTAAGAACCCACACTCAAAGCATACTAAGATCTGGTTTGTGTCAGCAGAACATTTGAATTTTGTGTGTTCATTGTTACCAGTAAGGATACATACGTATAATAAGCTTATGTGATGGAATAGTTTTGTCTGAATAACTATATCTGTTTCTTTTCATAGAGAGAAATTCTAGAACAGCAACAACAAGAGAGATATGACACAAGTTTTCAGAGTATGTGTATGTTCTGTGATCAAGAATTCACAGGAAACAGGTTTGTTTATTGCCCTGTTTGCTTTTGTTCTATTTTTTTTGATATCTACTCAGCATCTTTGTTTATGTTTTCAATGTCATTGAACTAGTTAATGCATAATGGTAGGACTCAGAAGATAGAATTAACTTCAAAGTATAGTTTAAGTATTTCTTTCAACTGAAGTGCCATTTTAAATAGATCCTGTCCTACTTCTCAAACGTTTTTATTTATTCCAGTGCAATTATTTCTACTACACAGTACACTGGAGTTGGGAATGAACCATTTTAAAGAGAAATTTTTTTTTCGTAGCTGTTTTAGTGACAAGGAGAGCTGTGTAAGCCAGTGTGATGGTTAAAAAATATTTTTATCCAGTTGTACATTTTCGTATTTATTAGCGTGCATTTGAATATCAAATGAAAAAGAGAGGAAAATTAGAGTGAGAACAGAGTGCTTTACTGCATCAGTCAAGTGCAAGCAAGAATTGCATTGAAGTGCATGCTCCAAAGAAACTTTGTTTATTCAGAGTAAATCAGTTTCAGTTGGAGAGGCTGAGTCTGTTTGCATAGGTAGTTCTGGTAATCTGGAAGGGTAGAAGAACCTGGGGTCATATTCCTGCAGGTCATCCCAACGTTCTATGAGTGTCCCTGTCTACTGTCTGGTGCAGTGACGTTCACATCATTCAGTCCCCAGAAACTTCATCCTCTGCTTCCTCTTGGGTCTGACAGGCCGAGTGCACGTTTGAAAATCATGCCTGGACTATGGTAAAAGCAAGTGTCAACATTGGGAGATTTCTTTAGTCCCCAAAAGCAGAAGCTGAGGCACATAGAGAGGTTGGGTACCTAAGGAATTAACCAGTACATCTCTGTTAGAGGAATATCTTATTTGAACATCTATTATGTTTATTTGTGTACACTTTTGAGTGCCATTCATGTTGCTGGTGCTGTGTGAAGCAGTATTGATGCAAAAGCACATCGCATCCAAGAATTTCTGCTCTGCTAACCAGCATAGAGAAGTCTGACAAATGGCTTTTTAGAATGTTTCTCAAGAGGCTTGTTTGAATTGTGATTTGCTTATACAGGGTAATGAATGGGCTTTGCTAACAGTGAGGGTCAAAATAAACTATACTGTAATTTTCATTTAAAGGATTATATTTCATGCATGTGGATTGAGCAGTTGAAATGTTGCTGAACATTCAGCAGAGCTGAAAATGAAAAACTTCCTGTTTTAATAAAACTGCATTTTTTTTACTAGCAGTGGCAGCAAGACTATTACTGTTTATTTAATGTTGGCTTTTATGCAATTTTAGAGCCATTGGTGTATTTTAAATCACTAATTGAATAATTCTCATGTGTATCCAAAAACATCTAACATTCCATTTGAATGTCTTTTGTAGATCTGTCCTTCTCAATCATATGGCAAGAGAGCATGCCTTTAACATTGGGCTGCCAGATAACATTGTGAACTGCTGTGAGTTTTTGGCTGTATTACAGGGGAAGCTTGAAAAGTAAGTAGAGTTTTGTTTGTTTGTTTTCAATAAACTTGGGCCATGTTTCTTTTAACTTGGAAATAGTAGGTAAAAATGAATTCCACATTTGTGGCTAGTTACAAAGAAGCAAAGAGATCATGTAAGTTTATTGTGAGTCCTCTTAGAAGTCTTTTTGTTGACTTACTGAAAGCTAATTCATAACAGTTCATAGTATGAAGTCAAGTGCAGTGTTTCATTTATGCATTGCACAGTTCCCTTGACATCAGTAATAGCACATGCCTTTTTCTCATAACTGTTAGCATTAATTTTCTTTCTCATCATAACAAACTTTTTGCTAAACATCTCTTTAATCACTGGATACAGAGTCCTTGTGCCAGTCTTCATTTGCCTCCATATACCATTACTGTGGGATGTTTGGTCTCTCCCCTTTGTACTGCTTACAGAGTAAACCCAGAGCAGAAGGGGATAGATATGTGTTAACTTTTTCCAGAAATGAAGATATATTAAGAATGCCTTTTCTTTTATCATTGGTGTTGCCTAATGCACTGAATTACCATGCTTACTGATAATTTGCAGCTCTGCTGTTTATCAGTAGTACCTGAGGCTTTCAGTTAGAGGGAGTTTTCTAAAAGCTGACCCTCTCTGTAGTTAATGCACATGCTGTAATTGTGTCCAGAGTAGTGAAAGGCCACCTCCATACTGCTAAGAATAGGCTTATTAGCTATGCTAGTAGTATAGTACTTGAAAATAAATTACTAGAGGAGAAAAATCTTGTTTCAGGCAAATAATACTACATTGTGTATGCTGGCAGAAAGCCTTCCATACTCTTCCTGGGAATGCCTTTCTCAAGTAGAGCAAACACTTTGCTGTTAGCAGGTGGAGCAAAGCAGATAGTAAAATTTACAAATGTATTCTGCCATCAGACCTATGATTTACCTGCAATGCAATATTGATTTGAAGTCTGCAAGCACAGGGAGAACTCAAAACTTCTTAAATGTCTTGGAAGGCAAAATGATACTGAGAATCCTGAATTCCTGCTCCACACAAAAGAGCTGAGGGGAATCTGGAACCAAAACAGTTCTATGATGCTGATCTAAGGCAGTGCATATACTTCTGTTTTGTATGAATTGCTCTGGAAGACATACTGTGGTAAAATTCTCATTTTTTAATGCATGTTTTCACCTTCTTGAGTAATGTGTATATACACCTATATAATACTTCATGTCCGTGCATGTGTATGCGTGTACATACGTGTATGTGTGTCTGTCTGTGGATTATATAGAACTCTGTGTGTGTCTGTGTGTGTGTGGATATGAATTTACTTACTGAATTTTATTTCTTAGGATTTCAAAACCCATTGACCACCCTGGCAAACTTTCATTTACCCTCCCTGTTGAGGTAGAACTATAAAAACCTTCTGTTTAGCTAATTTAAATTGTTTCAAAAGATAAGTAGTATGTTCAGAGTTTGGTTTTTTTCACTCTGAATTACAAAGAAGGCGTGACGGATGGATTGGATGTCAGTGTAAGTCCATGCTGAGTTATAGAGCTCACACGCTGAGCAATCAGCAGCCTTTCTCTGCCAATTTTGGATAATCAGACTTTTCTCCCACTTTACATATGGGGAAAACAGTAAACTTTTTTGTTAACTGTATTTTTCATTTTCTGTCATTGTTATTTCTATGTTTGATTGACTCTACTGTGATCTAAGATTATTTTGTAATTTTTTCTTTCAAATAAGCCTTCTGTTTCTTTTCGTTTGCTCTGACATGCTTAGGTTAATCTTACTATATATAATTCCATCTTATTTAAGTTTATTATTTTGTACTATTTTCATTTTAATATGTTGACCTGTTTACCTTTTTATCTTAGCTTGCAGTGTTTATACTGTGAAAAAGTCTTCAGAGACAAAAACACACTTAAAGATCACATGAGAAAGAAGCAGCATCGCAGAATCAATGCCAAAAACAAAGAATATGATAAATTTTATATCATTAATTACTTGGTAAGTAGTTCTATGAATAATTAGCAAATTGAAGAGATACAGACATTATCTAGTTAAAAATGAATAAATCCAAACCAGCAATTAGTATAAAGGTCAAAAATCAAGTGAAGGATTCTTAAGAAGTATGCTCATTTATGGTATGATATTCTGGGTAATTGTCAAACTAAGCACTAGTAAACATTTTTTGTTGAGATTTGATTTTGAGAGATGCAAGAATGTAGCTTGAAGAGACACTACTCATCATGTCATTAGTGCTCAGTCTCTGCTTTAGTAACAGAAGGGAAAGGGAGATAGAGCAATGAAGTAAGTGGAAGTCTAACTTAAAGCAGTTGGCTTTGAGCTCGTTTTCTACAAACCTGAAGCTGGAAGTGCTCTTCAGAGTATAAATTAAATGCAAAGAGGAGGAAAATGAAACATGATAGATGAAAGAAAAAAAGTTAGTTTTTAGCCTCCAGGTAGGTGTATGTTGCTAAATATTTTTTTTATCTCAGACCTTTGAGAGTGTGTGCATTTGTATGGAACAGATTTTCACTTGCTGCCTTCAACTTATGAATATAGGAGCTGCTTCAAAAGCTGCTATGTTCTGTCCCAGAAATAACTATAGTTCACCTGAAGTAGTCTTTGTGCCTTCTACATGTGCTAATATCCAGGTTATAAATAGGCATTCTTGACTACTTTACCTACTCTTTCCCTTTAATTTCTCTCCATGGGTGTTACTTTAATACTGAGAACAAAACTTTGTATGTTTAATGCTCTGCCAAGTCCCTTCTACCCAAGATAGAATGAGTTCCCTTGGTGATATTTTATATTTTTCTTCCAAAGATCTATGATCTGAGACATGTGTTTTTTATTCTTGATATTCAGGTATCACAACTTTGAAAACTGACCTGTATTTGCTGCACAGTGAGGAAAAAGTTGTGACATCCTGTAGGGTAGATGTTTTGAGATCTTCAACAGAACTGAGCATTTACTTCTCTTTTGGAAGTTAACAGATTTTAATTTCATGTAATTGTTTTAAGTGATTTTAGTAGTTTCTTTCTTCCCTGCTTGTCCTGCACATAATACTATGTTTTCAGAACCTGGCATCTTTTTTCAATTACCTTTTGTCTCTAATTTGCATTCATTTGCACATCCAGGCATGGTCTGAGTAGTGCTGCCTACATGGCCAGAGAACATGCAAGCTGTTTTACAGCCAGGGCCTTGGTCTGCTCTGCCTGGAGCTGGGGTTCTGGGCAGGACTTTGCAGAGTGCCAGCTTGAGCCAGCTTGGGTGTTGGTGACTGAGTAGCATCACTCGGGGTGTATTCCTTCATGTCCCTGAAATTACAGACAATAGTAGGTATAACTCAAATAAAGTATGTCAAACCACTAAAATGTTTAAAATTGGGCAGTGGGCACTGCATGTGCAAGATCTGTGCCAGTACATCTTCTGGGACATGCTTGAATGATCTCAGTTCTATGTGCTCTGCTACAACCGTGTTGTCTTTCCACACATTTTCAGTCGTCTACACTCCAGTCTACTCAGGGGACTGTTTCCAGTCTTTCTGATCCTTCAGACTGTACCCACATCAGAATTCCTGACATTTTTTCTTTTAAAAGAAAGATTGTTTTAAAATAAAGATTGAAAACAGACTAAAAACTCTGTCTTAAACACTTATGACATAGCTCACTATTAAATGTATATTTGCACACAGGAAATTTTTAGGAAGGTTCCTACATTGTGGAAAGTGTTTTCTTTCCAAACAGCATTTGACAACACTTTTTTTTTTGCACAGAGACAAAAAGACTAAAAGGAAGAACCTCAGTTTGTTCACTAGGAGTTCCGTAGATTGGCCTTTACATTGTAAGGAGGAAATATTCTGTACTGCACATACATGTCCTACAGTAGATTATATTAAATGTGATAGGATGAGTTTTTTCAAGTTATGTCTATATTCAGTAAATTCTAGATGTTACACAAGGTCTGCTTTCTGTAATGACTTGATGTAGTGATTTTGCTTCCTCTTCCCTAACACCTCACAACTTACCAGAAATTTTTTCTTTTTATGTGTACTATCAAGATTTACTCATTTTTATCAATGAGTGTTAGAGGTCTGTGCTTCACATTGCTCTAAATTTCCAGGGGAATTATACAGTTTCAAAGACACAGATGTGGTTTACATATCATATCTGAAATGACAGATGTAGTGTCTCAAAATTTGCTATTGAATTCACCTTAACCAAAAGCTGTAGGCATACAATTTATCTGGTTTTCGTATGTTTTCACAGAAGTTTGAATTTTGATCTTTCTATATGCCAGTTTGATCAAGTTTTTTTTTCATCAGAAAGAGATTATAAAACTAAGTAGTGATAAAAATCAGTACTGTCACAGTGTTATCCACTTTACCTTTAGGATGTGCATCATAAAGCTTTTCCATCAGCAGCTGGATCTTAAGCTATTTAAATGGATAGTTCCTTATTACAGCCATCCTAGAGACATTATTGTCCTTCTTTTTTATAATTTTCCATTGCATGTTATCTTCACCAAGCAGTGCATAAAATAGTCTTATTAAGCTGCAACTGGCAGTTTCCTTTATTTTGTGGCTTTTGTACTGAGAAGTTTTAAGGGCTTGTTGTTCAGATTGCCTGAGAATGCTGAATTGCCTCATGGTCTTCTGGCCAGTTCTTACTTGTCTTTTTAAGCTGATGGCGCAGCTCCCGTTGATTCCATTTGGAGCAGTAGGCTTGCCTGCCTTCTTCCTTTCCCTCCATTCTGCTTTCAACTTCACTTGTGTTTGTAGTGCTAGTTGGGAGAATCTGTTTTCATAACATAAGTTGCTTCTCTGTCTGAGTGTTGGCAATTTCCTACACTAACTTTCCAATTTGGAGTAGTGTAAGTGCATGTTCCTATGTAAATATTTTGATTTTCTGTGACTTTCTGTGACTTCTGTCATGATCTATCTCCATATCATTTATTTTTCTACCTCCTTATCAATGACATGTTCTGTTGCTCACAGGTAATTTCTTTCATAAGCAAGTATCAAAATCTTGTTATTAAGTAGTTATATTGAATTACAGAGAGAGTTTTGCAATTAATCAAATAACTTGAAGGGCAGTGGGGTCACTTCCCCAGTGGATTTGGAGGTCTTTTGTCTCTGTTGTGTAAGTATGGAGGATCATACCAATCCTACTCAGAAAGACTTGAAGTGTTAACTCAGAGAGATGAACTGGTACTAGAGTGTGAAGAACTGAGCGACAATGTATCCATGATATATAGACGTAGATTACCTTATTTTTCCTTTCTTAAAAAAAACCCCTTCCAACCTAATCTCCTTGTTTCTCTGCCCATATTATCCTGTGGCCCCATGACTCACCTTGCACAAAAGAGCCAAGTAAAAATGGAGAGGGAAGAACTTTGTAGTCTGTGGTGCCTGCTGGAGACCATAAAAGAATAGAAGGCAGTATTAAAACTCTCTTATTCCCAGAGGAACTGAGGCAAACCCAGACTGGCAAGGCCTTCCCTTCTGTATTCACCTGATTGTTACCAGAAGCACTTTTTGGTATAGAGTATCCTTTGTAGGAAGCACAGATGTCTGTTTTCCAATTGACTAATGGCATGTGTCTTCAGTATGTAACATCACTGTAATTAATGCACTTATAACTAAGCTAGGCAGCTGAAAAATGGTGCCTACTACTTACTAAAAAACTTGTTTCATAGAGCCTTTCTTTTCCTCAAAGACAAAAAGATGTTTTCTCCTTATTGCCAAGCTCTAGATCATCACTATTATCTGTTGAGGGACAGGGGAAGAATATTTTGTTATGGGAGTCACTACTTGTATTTAGCCTGTTTTGATTTACATGGTATGTGTTTTGTAAAATAGTAAAGGGAAACCCTTCTTCAGCTGGTGACAGTTCAAGATTTAATAATAAAATAAAAAAACTTAATAAAATCCCCCAAGTGGGGGAATGCTTCATATTGAAATTCATCCAATGTGGATTAACTAATGTTGGGGTAAGGCCATCTCTTCTTCCTGAATAGGCCATCTCGAGTTCTGCAGCAATATAAAACAGATAAGATAACTCAGGTGATCACAGCAAGAAAGGTGAGAAGAAGGGTGAGAGAAAATTTGCAGGGGAAATCAACATATGTTTGGAGTTTCTGAGCTCCACAGGCCTGGAACTCCATTTGCATGTAGTTCAGGAACTGCTCTTTAGGGAGCACTGCTTGAGATACCAGCTGCTGTTTCTAGTTTCTCCCATCTCAGCACTTCTTTTCAAGCAGGGGTGTGTTGCCTCAGTGAGGCACACAGACTTTCTGCCTGCACTCAAGTTGAGAAGGTGAATTGCCAGTGAGGCATTTCATGTCTGTGCATTTAGACTACATTTTGGAAGAGGAAATTATCAAACAACACACATTTGCATGCTCTCCTCACTTTTCTATAGAATCATCCTCTCTGTGAGGTACACAGTAAGTATTTAAAAGAAAAAGTTGTTTTTTCTAGAATATATAGCAAGGCCTTCAGGGTTTTTTTAATTATGCATTTTCTAGTGTTTGAACTATTAACAATGTCAAGTCTCATTTTTTCTCTGGTTTTGTTAAGAATTTCTTGGGAATCTCTAGAGATCATTCCTGGGAGCTCTTGCATCTTCGATGAAAAAGCGAAGAAAGTTGAATACTTAACAAAGGCACCCTTGGTCCCAGATGCCCATCAAGCTGGAGAACTGAAAAACTGTTAAAAAAAGGAAAAATAAAAAAAAAACTGAAAGATTTTTAAGAATGTTTCAAAGAGCTCTTTTCTCCCCAATTGCTCAGATTCAGTCTCTTGGCACTTTCATCACAGTGTTCCTAGTTATCCATTCACCATGCAATTTTCCAGTGATAGAAGACCTGGTTAGCTTTTCGCTTTTTTTTTCTCCTCTGAATATAAATAGATGAGGGAAACAGAGACCTCTTACAAGATCCCTCTCTGCCTTCTTCACAGAAAAACCGTAAAGAAACAGCAGCAATAACAAAGCTCGTGCATGTTTTTTCCCTTTCACCTTTAATTAAAAGGTGAAGCTTAATACTGGCTGCTGTTTTGAACATATGCTGATATACTTTGAGCTGGTAAAGGGAAAAAATAGTGAGTATTGGTCTTCATTTTGCAGTGGTTGTGAGCTCATTAAGGTGTTAACATTAGCAGATGTAGGAAACTGGTGTGCAGCTGGGAGAACATGTGGTGAGAGGTGTTAATGGCTTTGTGTTATCTCACAGTAATGGTGACATTAATGAGTCCCCCCTCTCACTCAGAGAGCTTACACACTAGCATGTAGTATCACTGAATTAATTACAGAATTTCCATTCTGTTATATATGATGACATTATGTTTAGAGCTGTCTAGAGACAATTGTTTATCATTTTGCTGATAGACACTAGCAATTTTAAAAATTCTCATTAAATTGTTAAATGATGGATATCTTTTTCTTCTTTTTCCCAACAACCATAAAGGTAATAATCATGCTTGTTACTAAGGATGTTATTAAATATATTTATTAGTAGGAATATTTTAATAAAATCAATTAAAGGATTATCCTTTTATTATCTGTCTCTTTTTTTAATGGGGACAATCTTTGTGAATCCTTCACAGCCATCAAAAGTATGCATTCAAAAATACAATTCTGATTACTGGTTAGTTTGCCTGGGATTGTTTTTAAAGACAAGAAGAATCTGAGGGAAGAAAAACACTAGCTAAAGATCACTGCTGGTATTTGAGTAGAGCCCTTCAGCTTTTTATTGCCTGTTATTTATATCTCAGTCATGCTGAGAGTGCCTGCCATTGTGCTGAACGCTGCACAAATGTATTGTGATATACTTCGTGCTGAAGGTCTTTCAGATGTAAGTAAACAACACAAAAAGTAAAAGGAAGAACAGAACAGCATGAATAGATGTGCTTACGTTCATGTCTGAGAAGAGGAGGGAAGGCAAACTGGAGTCTAGCTCAGAGGGCTGTGCCCTGGCTCACACTGCCTCTCTGGAGCACTCCGTAGCTAAGTTTATACTGTGTTCTCCCTGGCACAGCCTTGGACAAGGTACAGGCACTGCCTGGTGTAGCTGAAGCCTCAGGTGTGACAGCTGCATTAAGCTGCACATGCTGCATGAGAAGCAAGGTAGGCAGATTGGATTGAGCAAGTGTGAGGGCAAACTTGAGACAGTGGTAACACACCCACCTCAGGAACACCTTGGAAGTGTTGCAACACTGGTTTTCTTGAGAATTCTGTGCCAAGTCATCTTCCTCTCAGCTGTAGTGTGGGGAATGCCCTGTTAAAAGAGGAAAATAATTCTTATTTTAAAAATTCTTACTATAGCAGTGTTGTATGACTACGTTTTATTCACAGCAAAACTGAAGTGATCCAAAGTAAGATATTGATTGAGACTTCTGAGATGTTCATTCAGTTGAGTGACAATGTGTGATGAGAATCAGGAAATGTTTTTTATTTTCTTTTCTTTTTTCCCCCCCAGGAGTTTGGGAAGTCGTGGGAGGAAGTGCAGTCAGAGGACGACCGGGAATTACTAGATAACCTAGAAGAGTAAGAGTTACTTTTGTGCCCATTACACAGACTTGCAGGACCATTATTTTTAAAGTAGTTCAGGGAAAATGCTGTGCACAGTTAGCACACAGTTTAAATTCATTTAAGCCAATCAAATCAACTCCAAATTGTCCTCATTAAAAACACTTCTCAGCAATGAGAACTGTAAACTTCATACTTCAACCACAAGCCTGTTTTTTGTTTCCCTAGAGCTCAAACAAGAGCCTTCTGGGTTTGTAATGATGTAGACAAAATGCATTATTTTTTGCTTCTGTACCAGAAAACATTGAATGGCTTTTGCTCAAATTTAAAAATCAAAAGTAAGCATCAAAAATGTCAGTATAAGGAAGAAATTGTATGAAAGAAATTGATAAGAAGGTAATAACTAGAGATTAAAGAAGGATTTCAAAGGAAGCTTCTCAGCAGTGCTGATTGAGGGCAACATCCACCTCCTCTGCATTCCTCTGTGGTCCAGGCCCTCAGATCGCTGCAGAGGTGGTTTCCTTCGCCATAGAAAATTGAATAAGCAGGAAGTAATTCATGGGTATCAGGGTCCCTGATCTTCCTGGTTCTCTCTGTGACTTGAGGTTAATTTTACATTACTCTACCTGGTTGCAGTAATAGTTCTATCTCTCAGCAGTACTGGGGTTTAAACGGATGTTTGGGGAAAGTATTCTCTGTGTTCATGTCTAAATGCAGCATAAGTGAGTAATTAATATTTCATAAGTAAATAACACTTAGCTCTGCCTGATGATTATGACTTTGGTTGGTGTATTGAAAGATTAGAAAAGTATAAAAGAATTTTAAAAGACCTTCAAAAAATAAACACTGAAAGCCATATTTGATGACTTAGCCAACTTGATAGAAATTGAAGTTAATATTCTGTTTGTTAGTGCAGACAGTTTCAAGTAGGATTTAATGCCTGTCTGCGCAGGAATTATCCAACATTAACATTAACTGCTCAGTTGTTTTCAAATTTGTAATTTTTTTAGACTCTACACCAGATTGTAATCATGTATCCAGCTGTAAATCCCCTCTCTTTTCCACCCCTTCAAAGTATTCCGTTTCGCTGGATTTATTTCTAGTGTTGTGAAAGCATAATTTAAATTACCCTTTCTCAAAATGTCTCTTCTCTTTTCCACAACTAAATGAATCTTTTTGGCTTTTATTCATAAGAGACTGGTCTGACTGGGAAGAGCATCCTGTGTGTGCAGTTTGCCTGTTTTGCGAACAACAAGCAGACACCACAGAAAGACTGTATCTTCACATGCAGGTAAGACTTCTTTTAAGTAACAGTTTTTTCATCACTTTGGAATTAAAAATTGTATCTGTAACATCTTTATTAAGGTCAAATCAGCTGCTGCGTTAGAATGCCCTCTTCAGCACAGAACCAAAGTACTGCATGCACCTCCAGCATCTGTTATTAAAACATGCAGAGAAGTCAAGCTTTACATTAAGAGTGTGACTGGCTATTACTTGTGAGTGTACAGACTGCTACAGACAGTAAAGAAATAGCATCTTTGATATCATAGTGGTTTCATGATGTAATATATTTTATCGTTAGCATCTGTGTTTCAGTTTTAATGAACTATTTAACAGTATTAAATACAGATATGGAAGTTTTTGATGAACCAAAACTTTTGGGGTTTGTTTCATGTATTCATGTTTGTGTGTCTATATGCATATGTCTGTGTCAGCCCATGAAAAGCTGAGCTGTTTTTAACTTGGAATAGTAGAAGTAGTGGAAGTAAAATATTTTTTTCTTCCCCTTTTTTTTTTCCCTCCAGAAATCACATGGATTTCACTTTCCTAAAATAAAGTCAGAGCATGGTGAGTAAGAGGTGCTGTAATTGTCAGCATTTGCCACTAGTGTGGAGAAAACCACATCATAAGAATAGTGGAAAACAAGTTTATTGGTTTTATTTTTGTAGAGACATTTAACTTTTCCATTATGGAAACTGTTTCTGCCAGCTTACAAAAGCAAGCCAAGAACACTTTATTTTTATGGAACTGTTGTTACTGCCAGGGATGTGTGCTATTTTCTTTAGATCCATTGGATTCTTTTACAGAGTAGCTTCTACAAATACCTGCTCTATGAGTTCCAGGTCTGGCTGCTGGAGACTTGGAAGTATTATTATTTTTTCATTATTGTTGTTGTTTTGTTCTTATTATTATGCCTGTTAAGACTTGCTTACAAGTTAGAAGCTTTGTTTGGCCAATGTTTGCTTTCTGCTGTAGAATAGAATCATTTAGGTTGAAGAAGACCTTTAAGATCATGGAGGCCAACCATTAACCCAGCACTGCCAAGTCCACCACTAAACCATGTTCCTGAGTGCCACATGTACACATCTTTTAAATACCTCCAGCATGGTGACATAACTGCTTCCCTGAGCAGCCTGTGCCAAGGCTTGACAAGCCTTTCGGTGAAGAGATTTTTTTTAATATCCAACTTAAATCTCCCTCTATCACTTGTTACCTGGAAGAAGAGACTGACCCCTGCCTGGCCACAGCCTCCTTTCACATAGCTGTAGAGAGCAATTAAGTCATTCTTGAGCCTCCTTTTCTCCAGGCTAAACAGGGGGGCAATCCCAGCCCTGGTCCTGCTGGCCACACTATTGCAGGTACAGGCCAGGATGCCACTGGCCTTCTTGGCCACCTGGGCACAGCTGGCTCATGTTCAGCTGCTGGCGCCCAGCACCCCCAGGTCCTTTTCTGCTGTGCAGCTTCCCCCAGCCTGTAACACCGCACGGGGTTGTGTGACCCAACTGCAGGACTGAGCACTTCGCCTTGTCAAACATAACGCACTGGCATCCTGACCCAGGCTCATCTCTAACAGGCCTGGTTTTATCCCTTACCCCCTTCAAATCTTGTTTGAAGCTATCTCAATGAGCCCTGCTGACTTCTGTTCCAGAGTCCTTTTCCCCCTCTGAGACAGGTGTACCCCGTCTGTCACCAGCAGGCCTGGGATCATGTTGACACACCCATGATCCAAAAACCCCAAATTCTTCCAGTGACACCAGGCTTGGAACCAGATATTGAACTGCTGGCTCTTCCTGTTTTTTCCCTCATTATTCCTTGCAACTGGAAGGATGGAGGAAAACACTACTTGTGCTCCTGATCCTTAACCAGTCATCCCAAGGCCCTGCAGTCTCTCTTGATTGCCCTTGGACTTCTTGTTGTGACTTCATCACTGCCCACCTGAAAAATCATGAACAGATAATTACCCATGAGGGTAGGAAGGTTTCTTGTCACACACTTAACCCGGGCCCCAAGGAAGCAGCAGACTTCCCCTAGAAGTGAGTCTGGTTGGCATTTTGGGCCTTCTGTTCCCTCCAGCAGGGAGTCTTCTGTGGCAATGACCTGTCTTTTTTCCCTTTATGGGAGCAGTTTTTTGCAGGGCATAGGCTAGCTTAACCCCAGTGGCACTTCCTTGCTGGATGAACCATTGTCCTCGTCACTGATGGGTTCCACTTGCAGGGCCTCACACCTGTTACACCTGGGGAGGTGGGGCAGTCACAGAGGAGACAGGTCTGCTGCACCGGGCAGGGACATGTCACCACTGCCCCTGTCCCTCAAGTCACTGTGCTCAGGCAGGCAGAGGGAGGGCAGGCAATCCTCAGAACCATGCATCCTGTCTGCCTGCTGGGCCTGTCTCAGGGAAGCCAGGGTGCAACGCCAGTAGTCAGTCTCTCTCTCATTTCCCAATATTCCTCAACCTACTTGCCTCCTCCTGAAGCTCTGTCACTAAGCCTAAACACTTTGACAGAGAGGAAGCAAAATATTTGCAGTTTTTGCACTAAACAAAGGTTAGTTTCCCAGCAGCTAGGAATACGCACTCACTCAGCTTGCTAAGATACAGCATTCAGGCAGCGCTGGTCTTCAGTAAACTCTTATCAATCCATATGCTTAATCCAAGAAACCATTTTTAAATTAAGACTTGTGTTGCCTAAGTGCTTGTTCGCTACCATCTCTCCCAGGTCTGAACTTTTATCAGCAAGTAAAGCTAGTGAATTTCATCAGAAGAGAAATCCATCATTGTCGTTGTTACAACTGCCAGGAGAAGTTTGAATCCAAAGGAGGATTGATAAGTCATATGGAAGAGACCAAACACATTGCATGCCTGCCAGCCAGGTCTACGTGGGATCAACCACAGTAAGGGCAAATACATTTCTTTCAGCATTTATACTTTTACTTGATAATTTCTATGAAACAGTAAGTTGAAAGTTCTGGGGTTTTCCAATGCAACAGTGCCCTGAGCTCCTTCACTCTACTGGCCCAGATAAAATGATAAGTGGTCTCAAAACGACTCAGAATTAGAAATCTCTATACAGTCTGAAGATAAAAAGAACATGGGATACTGCTCTTCTGGTTGCATCCAGGACGCAGTGTCCCCATATGTGGGACGTGTACTTTCAAGTCAGTATGCTAGAGAAGTTTGTTGCTGCAAAATTGTTCTAGAACCAAATCAGTCCCCTTCTTCTGCATGTCTAATGTAGATATATGCATGATGTCTACCTAACTTCAGGTATCAAAACAAGTTGGTTGTTTACCCATAGTTTTTTTCCATGGAAAATAGAGAGTGTAGCAAAACACTGGTTCAGACTCTAAGTAGGCTGTGTGGGTCCAGGGAATGATGCTCTCTACTGAGTGGTAGAGCACAGGGAGTGTTCTAACTCAAACACCTCAGTTCAGCATTTGTTGTGGGGCCAATACGGATCTGTAGTCTCTGTTGTGACATCATTTGGGTGAAGAAATTGGAGGAAGAGCTCATCTGTTGTCAGCTCTTCTCCATGACTCTTTTACACCATGCATACCAGTTGATTTTTTGGGTATGCTGTTTACTGTCATTCCAGACAACCAGACTTGCTCATTTTTCCTTTTTTAAAATTCTAATCTCAGCCTCTCAAACAAAATGTGTGACTGTCTAGTAATCATGTCTTGTTGCTTTCAGGTATTATTTTCCTACCTATGAAAATGATACACTCCTGTGTACTCTGTCAGACAGTGAAGATGTGATAACTGAGGATCAAAGTGAAGAAGTGCCTGTTGTAAGCGAAGATATATCCAGTCTAAAAGCTCTCAAACAGAGCAGTGTTTTGAATCAGCTTCTGTGTGAAGAGAACAAGAGTCAGGAGAAATTTTGACCTGGAAGTACACTGGCTGACCTTTAGTGCTTCTTCAAGACAAAAAAAAATACAGTCTTGCAGTACTATTGGTATACAGGCAAACTCACAGATGTTATTATCACTGGACAATTATTAGAAAGTGAATGCTAAATAAAAATTTAGGTGTTAACTTTGTTGGTTTATCTTCCTTTAAATTTTAGCTTCATTTTAAAATTGACTGCTTGATTTTCTGCTTGGATCTTCAAATACCGTTAGTGTTACTTACAAATTTTTCATCTTTTTTTAAATTTTTCCTGAATAAATCAGAATCTGAGTTCTATTTTAGGGCCACCTTGTGAAAGGTGGGAACAACTGAGACAATGTGTAAAGCCAGTGAGTAAATCTTCTATGTGTTATTACTGTTAGAGAGCAAACAGAAAATGTAATTCTTGGTCTGGTGTGTGAAGGAAATTTTGCTATTTTTAACCTTAGACCTTTTGGAAAATGAAAACAAATCTATATATCTCTATTATTAATCATCAATATTTAAGACATATGGTGCCTATTCTGAAAACTAGCTCAGAAACATCAGTAAAGTTCTGCCAGCCCCATGAATATCTAACTGCATGAAAAGCTGCCAATCTGAAGTCTAAAAAAAGCATAGGAACAATTGCGATATTGATTGCATCAAAAATCCAAAGAGTTTAAAGTAGATTTCTTGTATGGTTATGAACTGAGATGTTAGAGAATGACTTAGGGAATTGCAGACACATAAATCCAAATTAAATCCTAAAAATCTCAAGTCCAGAAAAGTTGCCATATTTCCTTTCGAAGTTCCCAAAGTGGCAGAAAGTCTTCAGCATGTCCAGAAAGAATCTCAATCCTGATAGGATAAAGTTGCTCAGAGCACAGGTCCTGCTAGGATGATTCAAACTCAGTGTTCTGAAATGTTCCGGAGTTCAGGTTTAGCTTTCCATAATATGTATAACCTCTTTCCAAACCATTAGTACATTCTTTTCTCTTCTTTAGGTCAGTGTTAGAGCACTTGCTGAAAGTGTGGAAGTCTTAGCTCAGTGCCCTTCCCTGCCTGAGAAGATTCAAAGCTGTAGCTTTGCCTTTGCACAGCCCTCTTTACCTGAAATTCCTTGCTGTCAATAAGAGGAGTTGTTTGTCTTTATACTGTGATTGTGAATTATAAAGCAGTCCCTGGGAGTCTAGGGGCTAAAGTGCAGATCTTTACCCATGTTCTGCTAAGCTTCTATGTCCCACCTAATTCACCCTGCATCAGTTTCTTTTCATTTGCATTGAACTGCTTTTCTCCTGCCCTTACACGTCTCCCTCTAGCACCTCTCTTTGCTTTCCCTTTCATACCTTTTCTTGGGCCCGGGTGCTCTGGAGATAAGTTAGAACAACAGGATGCTGAAAATGCACTGAGTAAGACAGATCAGCCACATAAACTGCACAGTGAAACAGAGACAGAAGCAGTATCTGACTCTGTCAAGAGGAAATGGGATAGAAGAAGTGCAGCAGGTGCTGAGAATACAGACAGAAAAAGGGTACAGGTGTAGTCATGTGTTTGCACTGATACTAAAATTTAGAAGGAACAAGCACAAGCCCAGTATTTTTGAACTAAAATGTCCTGGCCATCTTAAATAAGCTATAATCTGTCCTTCTTGCATTTGTAAAATTCTTAATTTCATACAGTAATTGCAATGGCTGTTGCTGCTTTTTTCCCTCTAAGTTTTTCCAAGCAGTTATTTTCATCCTAACTTAGAAATTGATTTCAGTCTTTGTTTTTCAGTCAGATTCCTAGCTGAGGAGGGAGTAAGAGTTAATGGGGCTTACATTAGTGATGTGTGTTGAGCAATGGAAAAAAATCAACAAAAGAACTGTGGCAGCAGCACACGAATGAGTTTTATGGCAAGCCCATCTCAGGAGGGGACATTAAGGGAAACATAAAATTTTACTGATATATCATAAAGTGAAATTGCAAAACATTTCCTGACCATAAAGAATGTGATGCTGAATCATTCAAATCCCTACAAAATGAAAACAATGTCAGCAATATGGAATGACTCAATGACAGAAATTTGAAAAAGCAATTTTTCAGTGTAGAACTAAGAGACTATCTAAAGAGAAATTGTATAAGTAACACAGACTGGTTGTCTATTTTGAGTAAAGAGAAAAAGAGACCTAGGAAGAATTCATAAGCAGCACTGGAAATATAAGGAACATGAGGAATCAGATTAGGGTTGAGCTTGTTACTTCAGTTATGAACAGGCAGCAAAGTAGATTTAAATCTTTTGTAGGTTCACAGAGAGGGTTGGTTATGGTTTCTAGAGTAAAAATCAATCATTTTCATTTAGCACAATGATGCTTGACATTTTGCTGGAGCATACTTATTTGTTCATATAATGCCCACAATTTTCCCTAGGCATTCTTGTCCTCTTATCTGTTTTAAAACTGAAGTTATTTTTTGTCACAAATAGAGGACACAGTAATGACTGCATACAGTTATTAGGAGCAAATATGGTCTTCTAAAAAAAGAGTATTTTTGGAAGCATTGCAACAAAAATAATATAATAATGCCTTAATTCAGGGCGTGGACAGAGTTCAGGTTGGCAAATGCTCTTGAGAGAGTCAGATCAGGAGAATGATTGCTTCTGACTGGTGTGAAAAAATCTATACTAGTTTAACTCCAGTGAACATTTCTTACAACAACTCCTCCTAGCCTAGACCTGGACTCGTTATACACACTCACTTGGCTGTGTCTAAACAAGCCATATTTAGAAGAACTTGGGTTAAAGGAAGAAAAATACTTTTGTCCTGGTGAGTGGTAATTCTTCCAGCCCTTCTTACAGATATTTTGGTTATCTCTTTGATACTTCTCCACACTCAGTTTAGTCTGACAAGTCCGTGCAGACTTAATCTGATTTAAGGAGTTAATGGTTGTTGGTTTCCATTTAAGACACTTACTGTTTTCTGTTTCTGTCTCCATTTGCCTGGCATGCTGCGAGAGCTGTCAGTGTCTGCTCTTAGCTGGCTAAATGGTACCTGATGGGAGGAACACCAGACTAAGTCTCTGAAAAGTCTCTCTGCTGTTGTCTTTTCTCAGTCATCGCTGCCTCTGAATTCCAGTCAGATCTCTACTAGTGAGTGAGGTGTTTGGTACAGTCTCTCTCTCTCTCTTTCTTCCATTTAACTGTATTTGACCTAAATCTGACATGAGACACTGAACTGTGAGTAGAAGTAAACAAGGTTACCAGTGTCCACGCTCAAATTCAAGTCCAGAGCATACAGTGGACTTAGGCCTTGGCATCATCTGCTGTCCACTGCCAATGAACAGCAGCAAATTTCACAGCTTTGCTCATTATTTGATTCTGTATTAGACATTCTTGCATTATTTGTGTTTCACTTATATGTATACAGAGGCCAAAGAGAATCAAAGATCCCTGGAGAAAAGCTGTATTTCAAAGAGGCAACATGAAAAATACTTTTGTTTCCCCAAGAGATTTTGTTAAGTCACAATGCTTTCTGAGGCTTAGTTACAATACAACTGAAACATCTGTTGGTCAAATTACGCCCTTGTCTACCTCTGCCAGGTATGTCAAACTTGGTTAGATAACAATTGTCACATGGAAGAGGTAATTTGTAACCCTAGAATGAATTACTGCTTCCATATAATAGTAATTAAAATCAGCTGCTGTAGAAATATATGCAGCAGTGGTTGCATGTAAAATTAATCCCTTTTCTTCATGAGCATTCAATGTGCTGTTCATCCTAGTGCAGTTTTTTTTCCTTTCTATAGGAAATTTTCTCCTACAAAGCTGTGCTCAATTTGACTTCTTCCACCAGGGAAATTTTTAGTTGCTTCTTGAATTGGATTTTGCATCTTTTGCCAAACTCTTGCTCATGAAGATGCAGACAAAGTAACCATTTTAGAGATTACCATGTAACCCCTTAATTGCATTCACATTTGATATTTTACACCCCTGATAAATTCACTCTCTCCATAAGAATTCCATAAGGGGAATTAAGGATATTTACAACTAAAAATACATCAGTTGTGTTTGCATAAATTTAGATAGAAATAAAAGTATTTTTCTTCCACAAATGTACCTTGGAACACAATTCTCTTCATCTGGTTTACTATCCTGAGACTGAAAAGCTGACCATGTGTAGATTACATATGGTCTAATGTCTAACCTTGCATTGTAATCAATAAATGTAGTCTGTGGATCCTAGAGTCGTTCAGCTCACCCTAAAGAAATGCCAGTGGCAGTTTCTAGTATTACTGCTGGAATGCTGATATGCTGCAAATGTAATTCTCAGTATAAACAAATGCTTCAAAATTTCACATTCTGAGGAAGTCATACAATTCATTTGTCTGTCACATCACATCACGAGTGTGTAGTGAAATCCCTCAGAATAACTACAGGCAGACTTTCGGTATCACCTCCAGCCACAGCTTCACTGAGTGCCAGGAGACTTACTTTTTATTTCTATGCTCTCTGGAAATAGCAGAACAATCTAGGAATAAATAATGCAGGAATTGCTAATTGCTCATTAGAGAGTCTGTCTTTGTAAACTGCCTGCACAGCTTTGCAGAGCCGAGCACTGCTTTAACCTTTAGGTGGTTTTAGCTTTAAGCTTCCAATTGTATTGAGGTAATTTTGTTATTTCTGATGTATATCTGTGTCTTCACACCACTTATGGAAATATTGCTATGGATCTTCACAAATATTTGACCTGTTGTAGTAAACTGGGGTTTGTTTGAATCTGGGTGAAATGAAGAGCAAATAAGCAAGGATGGAGCTTAGCATTTGTGAAGAAGGATCATGAACGTGTGGCAATGCTGGCCTCCTGTATTTTTACAAACAGTGATTTGCCATGCATTCTTTGACAAATACTGTTGCTTCCCTCTGCATCAGTTTCCTAAACAGCAAGATTGTGATTATATGATAACAACTATCAGGAAGAAAACTGCACATAGAAGATGGGATTCCAATGTATGTGTGCAGCTTATCTGCATTAGTCAGGCTTTCAAATTTGAAATATTTAGTTCAGAAGGTGACTAGATCACAGTCAAAAGAGTTACTCATTCAAGAAGAAGAAACTTAATATTGAGATTACATTCCCATAAGGAAACAAAAGTTAAATATTTTGAAAATGACATTTTTTTAAAAGAAGGGTTAACTTCTGAATCATATTTTCAGAATATTTCTGATTTGCCTTCAATTGAGGTTTTTAAGTAGATAATGTATATTTTATAAAAGATCCTCTGCTTTTTGTCATGTTACAGATCTTCCAAGTGTTCAGTTGCATACTAAGGAAAATTGTTTTCCTGTAAGAGAAAAATGACTGCGTAGCATAGAGTACCCATGGTTGGCACAGATGAGAGATGTTCATGCTAGTCTGCTCTAGCTTTACCCATGAGTTTGCTGAGATTAAAGAAAGAAAATACTGTGTATCCCTTAGTTCATTTAATTCATCCATTGCTTTCTAAACAGTCTCTATTTAAAATCCTAGCTCTTTAAGAAGGTTTCAAGTGAAGGTTTAGTATTTTTCTCATAAAGCATACCCATGAGGTAGATAAGATTTCTCAGATTCCTTTAAGCTTGTGTTATTGCATGTAGCTTGCCTTTCCTTCAGTGTAGGGAAGTTTCTGATTAAGACAGGACTTCTTTTCACTATTAGAGCTGATATTTGGCTGATACTTTCTTCTCGAAAGTTGCTGCAATGGTACTTCTGTTCATATTCTCATCTTAACTAGCGGCCTGAGCTTTTTAATTTGCCTTGAGCCACGCAGACAAAGAGTTACATTTCAAGTAAGCAATCTGTGAAAGGACTGATGCTGGCATCCATGCTCCAATACAACAACAGCCTGGACCATTTCCCCATTGATGCTGGATTGTCCCTAGGGATCTTTAAAGATGAAGGAGATGTAGTTCTTGCTGCCTCCTAGACTTTGGTGACACTGAGAAAGTTGTTTAAATGCCCCTAATGACTGATTTGAAACCGGTTAGATCGGATTCCAATCAATATCTAAAATGAATGTCAGCATCCTGTAGAGCAAAGATTTCCTGCTATTTAGTTTTGTTTCTGGTTGAAAAAAAAATTCCTTAACACATGTTACAGTGTTTTTCCACTTAATTTTTTTGGGGCTTTGTGCTGATTAAAAATAGTACAGTTCTAGAATCTGCCCCCTCTTGTTTCCATTGTTTTATTCCTCATCTCCACCTCTGCCACCATCCCTCCCATTACCACTGACCACCTCCCACTCCTCAGTCAGGTCTACCTTGCAGTCTTTCATCTGAAAGCTAGACTAAATCTTATTCCAATATTATTCCAAGCTAAGGATTTAATAGAGCTTAATGCATGTGCAGAATGCCTCCTGTTCTAAGTTCTCCACTAAGGGCTTTGCAGAGGCACGGGAAGATAGACTGGTTAAATGTTTTGGTGTACTCTAGCCATGAAGTGAAAGGCTTCAAAAAGAACAAAAAAAGAGTATGTTTTCTGCATGAACCTGGGATGATCTGTGTAAAAAGCAGTAGTGAACACTACTTGTCTTGCAAAAGGGCTTTTATTAAATCAATAATGATAAAATATGTACTAATCTTTTGGACATAATATTTGAGCATAATATAAACAGATGACTGGTGTCATCTGTTGTGCAGGCTGTAAATGTTCTGGTGGCTACAAATAGTAAAGGAAGTCTGGATTTTACTTGGGTTTTTTTTAAATTTCAAAGAATCAATTAGTATTTTATGCCTTCCTGTGAGATGGCTATATCCATTCAAGAGATTTGAACTTTTTGTCCAGTTATTTAGGGTAGACACTGCTGCCCATCTGAATTTAAATAGCAATTGAAGTGGTCCTAGCGGAGACACATGGTGATAAGGCAGCCATCTGTTTAAAAAGGTGTCCAATAAATCTCATTTTCAGTGACTGAATTAAAATACCCTTAATCTTTAGCTCCTTTCATTCTATTAATTTGTTTTATTAATTATTTTTCATTTATTTTATTTTTGTATCACATTATGTGGAAGATAGGAGGCTTAGAACCTGGAAATGGAAATTTAAGAAAAGGCAGAAGCCATGTAATGGTGGTACAGCTTTAGATGCAGGACTTCCAAAAATATCAAAGGCATGCCAATAAATGCTTTTTTTTTTTCCAGAATAATCAGAAATCTTGCAAAAATCTGAAATTATTTTTTTATTTGTTTTCTGAAATTAAACTTTAATTCTCAGGAATGGGAGACATTGAGAATACTTAGCACACAGAAATTATTAGAAGGCCTATTTAGGAAGTAGATGTAGCTTGTTTTCACTTGAATACCAAGGAATAGACAGACCATCAGAAGTAAAATCTCCCAGACCTTATGAGGTCCTAGAGATTTCCCTTCCCTTCCCAACCTCCTATTAGTCCTGATGTCTCAAATCTCCTGAAAGATTTTGAAGGCCCTTGGTTTCCCATGATTTCAGTGGGAGTTGCCAGGAGTGGCTTTCAGATTCATTGCCCAATCCATTCACTCCCATTGCTGACTGCTGCAACCAGGAACTGCAATATGTTGCACTATAAGATATTTTTCTAGTGAGCAGTGCCTGTTTTTGTGACAAAGAGCCACACGAGTGCTTGCAAAGACACCAAGGAAGGGAAAGACACTCACTTTCTCCCCTCCCGTCTCCAGCAGGTGAGTGGCACCACTTCTGGCCTCCTGTTCTGCAGCCAACTGGCAACTTGCCTTGTCCAAAATTTGCCTTTTCCTATGGTGGTGGAAGGTAATGACCTCCTCATCATCCAAGGACATCCAGAAGAATGAGAAACCCTTCTGATTTCTTCTTCCAGGAGCACACTGTTTATATTCACCCTTCTCTGTTTTGAGGCAGAACATACATTTTTTCCCTGCCTCATCAGGTCATGTAGGGGGTTGCAGGCAGATGGTTCACTGTCAGGCTCCAGATTTCTTTAATCCCTCCTTTCTCTTGAGGGCAATAGCTAATATGCCAGCTGAAAACACAGCTAGAGCACTAGTTACTGATTTTTTTTGCCCAGTGACTGCTGACATGGAAGTTCATACACATACACAGATTATTTTCAGTGAAATCTCTGAATTTCGTAGTTAAATTCAAGTAAGGTTTTGGGTGCTTTAAAACTGAGTTAAGCAGGGTTCAAATTATTGGGTTTTACTCCAGTGACTGTTTGTCTGTGGATTTAATGCTGTTCTCTGAAGCAGGAATTGTCCCTCCAGGCTGACTGCCCTCAGCATGGGGCTTTAGACCTGTGCCTGTTTTGGTGCCACATTCTTCTTGCATCTCTTTTGTGGCAAAAGATGCATGAGACTTAAAAATATTTAAGATGAGGCTGCCTGTGCAAAAAATGCTTTAAACATTTTTAGGCAGAGAAAGGTGCCAGACCAAGTCGCCACCCCCTGTGCATCTGTACTAACTAGGTTCTTACATAGCAATTCCTCCCACAGCATGAAAGCAAGCAGTGAACACATTTCAATAATTTAAAACCAGATGAAAACAACCTCCAGGGAAGACTGTGAGCTCCATATCTCACCTGGATGGAATTTTTGCAACCCTTATACAGGTAATTATACACTGAAGAGCATGGATGCAAACATCTTTTCTGCTGGCCCCCTGATTCCTATGCTGACTGGTTTGGGCTGTGTTTTAGAGTGCTTGTCCCTATGGACTAGGCAGGGAATGCAGGTACCAGCTGGGGGTTCTGTATTTCATGGCAAGGGCAGCTACCTAAGAGTTACTACACAGCATCTGAGCTACTGGTAAGGGCCCCGCAGTCCCTGCACGTGAGCAGAGTGGGAGAAGGGTGCGCTGGCACAGAGCAGCTGTGGCACAGCACAGTGACCAGGGCTCAGCTGCTTTGGCTCGCTGGGGCACTGCACGGTGAGCTAATAAGCCTCAGTCTGGGGCTCAGGACAGGTTTTTGTTTCAATACTGTTTAACTTCTCCAAGTCTTGCAGGTAACTGCTGCAAAAGTAAAAAGCACGCAACTGCCACACATTTGCCATTATTAGATTAATAAGCTGCAGAGGTCCTTCCTGTCTTTTTCTGTGTAGCGTTGCTGTTCTTACTTGAAATTGGTTTTGTCACCAGTGACAGATTGCAAACTACCTCACCTTTAGAAAGTTGACTGCTTTAGGCTCTGCATCCATTACTGTCACTTAACGCAGTGAAAAAAATGTAGAAACAGCCGCTTCCATGCAACATGCTACAAACTTCCTATGAAAAAATCAGATGTGATGTATGGACACCAAATATTGCTTAGCATGCAAGGCAAGTTCTACCTGAGACAGGCAAAAACCACTGTCACTGAAGCAGAAAGACTGAAATGTGCCAGCTTCCTGAGCTGATAGGAATAGTACGGAGCAAGAATATTCAACTCTGCTTTTTCAGGAGGTACAGACAGCTTAGAAACTTGTGGCACACACAGAGCCACACATGAAGGATACGTGTTTGCTTTTCTTGGTCATTTTGGAAGCAGCCACTGGAGCACCTGGTTGGAAACCACAGACAGGACTCTCAGAAGAAATGAAAGGACTAAGTGTGTCCCAGTTTCTGGTTAATGAGAGTTAGCAGGTTTTGTGCAAAGATACGTTCAGTCGAATAACAGTTACGTATAGACTACAATAGGTGAATTACAGTATTACAAAGCCTACAATAGGCTGAGCTGAAAGGACAGGAAAAGCTGTGGGGCTGAAACCCCTGTACCCAGCTGTGCAGTGCTTCGTCTCTGCATTCCTGCTGCACTGCTTTTTTTAATGAACTAAATGTTTGCAGAAATACCAATCTGGGTCACTGAACTCAAATCATGCTGCAAGCACTTCAGCCTAGTAATACTAAAGAAGAGCTCAAATGATTTTGAATCTCTGATACCTCTGATGATCTTTTATTCATTATTTTCTGTGCATTATTGTTTGTCTACTTGTTTGCTCAAAGGGAGTTCAATTGCATTCAGGAGCTGAAAGTTTGTAACATCTGGCAGTTGGTCTGGAGGCATCTCCTGGCCTCCAGGAGATTAATTTCAGAATGTTGAACATGTGCATATTCACTGCTTTGCAGTGATCTGCCAATATCCAAAAGGTAAGATGTGGAATCTGAACTACCCCCACCCCACAACACATGCAGAGAGAGCACATAGGGGTTCACCACAAGTGTAGGCTTACTGAGGGAGGTGTTTAGAACTTGTGCTCTCAACCAAGCTCCTTTAGTGTCTAGCATTTTTATATTTTGATATTAATTTCCTGGGAATAAATTCTAGTCTCTCTGACTCTATCCAAAAGGTTTTCTTACAAGAAATCAGTTGGTTTGAGGCTTTGAGAATGCTTTTAGCAAATATTTGTATTTGTACTCAGAGTAGTAAATCAAGCACATACATTATTATCTGCTGGTAGCTCTTTTTCCTTCAACAGCCTCATGGACCACTCAGCTCCTTTCTGTGAGGACACGTCAGACAGTCTCTCTCCAACTTGCTTGAGTGCAATGCAATTTAACAGGGGTCAGGCAATCTAAGAAGAGCATACAAGGCCAAGCAGCTGCATTTGCTGTTATCGGAAATTGAAGGGAATTGAAAATTCCTTATGAGATTTGTGCCGTTGTATTAGAAAGGCAGTTCATTCCAGCCTCAGAAACTTGCTACCCACAACTTCTGTGTTAGTACTTGGGTTTTTTTAGTGAAAGACTGGAGGGGAAAAGGAAGGCAGAAATGCCATTGCCTTAGATAAAACTGCAAATACAAGGGCAAAAGCAACCTAATACAATGTTACAAAGTAACATTGTGGTCTTTTCTCCACAGTTTACAGAAAGATGCTGAAATTAAGTTCCTGGTTCACTGTAGTGTCTTTGTTTATCAATTTGACTGTCCTTCCTGCATTGGAACAATTTGGCAAGCAGTTTTTCTTGCAGAGCAAATTTTGAGAGTTTCAAAAATACAAAATCTATTTATCAGTCTAATCTACTGATATCTTTCTAAAAAGCCTTTTTGTATAAATGGTGTTCAGCCATCTCTTTTAATACAAAGCAGCTTATCGTATCCTAATCTGGTTTTCCGTATGTACAACTTGGCAAGTATTTTATATTAAAGGATAAATTAGCAAACAAACATAAAAGAGAAAATAATAAGTTGTCTTCTCTAGAGAACTCACTGAATGTATTTCACAGGTTGGAAAAGAAGATTAATGACAGCCTATTTCTCTACACTTGAAGGTGAAAAAGATGAATTTATTTATAGGACTGTTTGTCTATGAAAAAAGAATATTGAGGGAAATACTACATTAAAGAAAAAAGGGTTTTTCTTCTACTTGTTTCTGCATATTAACTTCTGTTGTTTTGTTTTGGTTTTTTTCTGGCGAGTGTCCTGTGACTCCATGTCAATGCTCTTTGTCCCACACTCATAAGCACCCCCATATGCTAAAGAGTTCTGTCATGGTGCCATGCTCCTAAGGAAAAGACAGGCTCTCTGGAGACCGCAGCCCAGAAGTGCCCTGTGGGTATGAGCAGTGCTTCCCCAGACTTGTCTGGGTGGGATGTTTAATGATTCATTAGGCTCTCATTAAAAAATATTTGGAAGTCTTGCTGTTCCATTAACCAATACAAACAACATTACTACGTTCTTGCTATTGCTTCCTTCTCCTTTTTTCCTGTTGCATCTTAATCCTATCTAAGTCCTGGGCTCTGAGCATCAGGAATACATCCATGTGTATTTGCAGAGTGCCAAAATATCATGAGCACCTTTTCTGCTTTGACTTAGGTCTGGTGTAATATAAAAAATATATGAAAACATTAGCTCCCAGCTCCTTCTTCAAGCATGGGGTAGGTGTGTTCTCTCATGCTCCATGGGCAGTGATCATCAATTTATAATCAGGCTCAGCTACTTCACTGTAGGATTCCATATCATTTTCCTGCTGGCATGTAAATTATACTCTCTTAATACTCTCAGAAACCACATCCTTCCCTCCCTGAATTACTTCATTAATGAATTATCCTCGTGTTTTCTAGGATAGCCCAATTCTACACCCTTAAACTTACAGAAGCTGTTGGATTCTCCTAAAGCAGAGACTTCAGAATAGTGTAATCCTTAAATGCTGGAGTCAAGTGCAAACTTATGCCCTTGTAGGGAAAGTTGTTCTCCAGAATTACTTGGAAGTCATTAAGGCACTTTGTCATTAAGTCTGTTAATTGGAGAAGGAGGCAAGAAGTGTTCCCACAGTTTCCAGCACTCGTGCTTGGGTGCACCTGAGAGCTGAGGCAGCAGTGCTGGTCGTGAGGATGAAAAGCATTTCTAAGCATTGCACTGCATTTTTTCAGATCTTTGAATTAAATATGCTAAAATATTCAAATATAGTGACAGTAAAGTGATACACACCTATATAAAGTAGGTATATGGTAATCAGCTTTGTGCAAGAGGGACAGACACTGCACAATCGTGTGAGAATCCCAGGCGCACCTTCAGGATCAGGCAGCACCTGCTCTCCATCTTTGCTCACTGTGTGTCTGCTTGCAGTGATTGTTTTAGGATATTACACTGAAAACCCTCTTCTATTTCCAATACTCATTCATTTGCATTCACATGGGACAACGCTCTGCAGTTGTTACTAACTAGATGTTGAATAGCCTCTTCCAAATAGAGGTATTGCTCAACAGGAGCAGAGGAATTTGAATGAAAACCCATAGTTACCCAGTGGGAATGAGGAATCGTTTCTTATCTTCTCTCCGCAATTTCTATGTCATTGAAACGAATGGGGTCTTATATGAAGCTTCCATTATCTGAGCAGGAAAAATCCTTGCTACTTTCCATTAATTGTGCTATTCTGCTAGGAGAGCTGCAAAACCATGGCTATATTTTTAGGCTCTTTAGCCAAACGTTTTTTTCTGACTTGACCTGAATCTGCTTTGAGTTTAATTTGGAAACCTTTCCAACTCAAAACACACGAGGGTACATGTCTCTGGCCTGAGGCAATTCAGTAGAGAAGCACCGAGTCACCTCCATATAAGAGCTATTGGATGTGCTACTATGACTTGCAGACAATCCTCAGGCTCTGCCAATTTTTTCATGGTGCCTGCATGTTACAAAGACTGTGCATATTAAAACCAGAATGGCCATTTAAAGATGTCTGTGTTAGGGAGATGACAAGGTAAGGTCTGCTAGAAGTTTGTGCTGACTAAACATCCTTGCTTTAAATCTTCACTCACAGACCTTTAAATCTTCACTCACAGTAAGAGGGTGTGAAAGGGTCATTCCAAAAATACTGCCTCTGATCTCTGCCTACAGACGGGGAGGTAGAGGTTAAACCCTAACTTGTCATGTACTTTTTAAGAATCATTCATATACTAATCCCATTGAGCAGTCTGCTATGGTTGGAGACACAAAATGATCCACAGACATGAGAAAAAGCCCTGATAACTACCCAGGGCTGCACTCAAAAGTTCATGTACAACAGCAGGGCTCAGTTAAATCCTCAATTACTGTGAATACCCTGAAAATCTGGCATTTCCAGCTATCAGACATGCAAGTTAGGGGCTCTGCACAGCCTTTTGCAGACTGCTGTTTTCAAATCAGACTCTTCAAGGCTAGAAGCAAGTCAGGAAAACAAGTGAGGCAAGGGGCAGCCTGGATGACTGCTTGTGAAACCCTTCTGTTGGAAACAGGCTCCATGCCAGCTTCTTCCTTTCTATGATGTTTCCCTTTCAGGTTTGAGTCCACTGTCTACCTCTGCCTCTTTTGAAGATTTTTTTTTTTCTTTGAACATTGCGTTCTTGCTTCATGGGGAAGCAGAGCCATGGGAGCACCAGCAGAAAAAAAAAAAGCATTTTTAGCTCCAGCATCCAGAGTTCAGGCCTCTTACTTCATTTGCTTTTGGATCTTCACACATATTCAAACCCCTTACAACCCCAGTCCCTGCTGGCAGCAGTGGGTTTGCCAGTTCCCAGTTTCTTTGAGTGTCAGAGGTATTGTTAGGGCATCATCTACGTCTGGAAGAGAAGGAAATTACTTTGAAACTTATGTCGCAATTGGGACCTAATTTCCTTAAAAAGATGGAATGACATTTTTTCTTTTTTCCTTAAAAAGTAGGATCCCAGCTTGATAATGCCTAAGAAAGCCCTGAAACCCTTGCTGAGCTGGTTAAAATAGATAAGCCTAAAATAGATTCTCTACAGGCAGTTACAGAAACTTGAATCTGGAATATTGATCAGGTAAACTGTTGGAAAAACATGGTGGTGCACAGCCGTGTTACACGGTCTAAGCTTGCCCACTCATGCTTCAAGTAACAGCCCAGAAGCAGCCAAGTGCCTGCATTAGTGTTAGAAGGAGGCACATTTTCTTTTCTTTAAAGTAACGTTGTCGTATCTCAGGCTGTACATCCACACCACGAAAAGAAAAGGAAATCAGAACATTTCCTAAGCCAAATCCCCCTCTGGAGAGCATCACACCATGCCACTGGCCAGCCCAGACAGATCCACCCGCCACTGCCACCTGTCACCAGCAGCTTCCTGGGTCAGGTCATCCTCCCTGCAGCACCAAAGGCTGGGCACCTTTCCAGTCCCTGTCAGGGGCTTTTCCACACAGAGTACAAAAAGCCTTGTCCAGGGCTGTACCAAAGCCAAGCCTAGCTTTGAGTTTTCCTTTGTTTTCACCAGGAGAAGAGTCTGACACTTCCCAGCTAGCACAGTGGAAAATGCACCATCTGAATCCGGTTGTCTGGAGCCATGGGTGTGCTGAGCTGCTTGTGTTTTCAGACATCTAACACTACAAAAGGACTATACACCTTTAGTAGACTATACACCAAAAGAAGTGTCATTTTTTTTGGAATCGGTATGTATTTTTTAGCACATTTTCAGGAGTTGAAAACTGCATGGAAAGCGGAAGGTGCTGCAACTGCCATGAGTGGTAGGTGCAAACCAAGATTTCCCAGCACAGCAACCACAGGAACTCATGTCTAGGGAAGAGCTTTGTGAAGGTGAGGAGGAGAACATGGTCCTTCATGGCCAAGCAGAGACCACTGCCCCAGCAGCTTCCTCAGTTCAAAGCTGAATCTCAGGACAAGGCTGCACACACAAGGCAGTGCAGGAGGCAACCTGACCGAGGCAACCTGACCAAGGCACCACGACTATGGCTGCCGCAAACTTCTCTGTATCATGGAGATCTCTGGGAATTTGGCACCAAAAATACATAGACAGTCCAATAAAATAAACATATCATAACTACAGAGACTCAGAGACAGCTCAGATTTAGGTGTGTTAAACCAAGTCTTCTCAGGATGCAACAAGAGAGAAGCTGATCTCATCTCTGTTCCTTGGTACAAGCTTCAGAAGACAGCACAGTGATAGCTGGTTTAAAACCTGGCTATGTGTCTGCAGAGGTGGTTTCAAATAATTTTCCCTTTGGGTGAACAATTACAAGACGGATCTAATAATCTACTATGGTATCTTTAACAATCTGGTTCCTGTGTGTTCTGCCCTTTTGGGTGGTCCAGTTTCTTTGTGAAATCAGGTATTTTAACCCTGGTCATTGACAGGGTCACACAAACAACAGATCATGGTTTTCATGTCTGCAGCACCATTTCATTACCACTAGAATAAACCAAAAGATCATAATCTCTCTATTTCTCTGCTGACACAAATATTACCTTATGCTGGACAAGCCATTTGAGAAAGCTTAAAATCAAGGAAAAAAAGTCTAATCCTCCATGTAAACCACTGTCACTTGAATAACTAAACTGCACAAACTGTAATGCTGATGGAAACCCAGAGCAGAATTCAAACCAGTTTTAAATATGTGCAACTCATTCCTTCTGTTCTGCCAAGTCATCATCAAAAGAGGAACACACAGACACGCAAAATGATTCATGCAGGAAATCCAGAATACTGCAGAATTCATCTCTCTGCTGTGACAAGCTCATCCTAGTTTCACGTATTTTATTTCCAATGCAAATAGCTTTCAAGACACTGCTTCCATGTTTTATCCAGGTTGCTTGGTATGTAGCGTGAGTGACATACCTTGACACAGGCAAGATTTAGCAAATACAGCACAGTGTTTCGTGAATTATGCATTTCTGGATTATAATCCTTCAGGCTGGAGATGTCAGTGCTGCAGACACTGTTTACACAGGAGCCAAGTTTACAAAGAAGAAGAAGAAGAAGAAGAAGAAGAAGAAGAAGAAGAAGAAGAAGAAGAAGTAGAGGAAGAAGAGGAAGAAGAGGAAGAAGAAAAGGAAGAGGCAGAAGAAGAAGAAAGAGATACAGTATTTCAGCTTGGTATTTCTTGGTACCTCACCAGTTTTTTGCCTGTCCTCCCTAATCATTTGTATTGTTACTAAAGCCACTCTCTGCCACTGATGGCCTGGTAGTCTCCATCATGTTTTTACAAGTTTTGAGCAGAATCCTGCAAAAAGAGGAGATCAGAGTGGTTTGTCATCAGCAACTAGGATGCTGCAGGGCTTGCTGGGGGTACAGCAAGTCAGGGCTGCCCCCTACTTTCAAAAGCCGGTGCCTGGTTGCAAGGCATGAAAAAAACCACAGGTAATGAAGAAAATGTAACTGCACCTTGAAACTGGTATTTGCCAGCATCTGTGTCTCATTTTGAAATTCAATGCACTGTTATGGGGAAATGAGTAAGCTGCAAGGCAGAGTCTATCTGGGGGGTACTGCTGTGTGTGCTGGGTTAAAAGCCGAGGGATGGGGGAAGCACTTGCTCGCATAGGTAGAGCAAAGCTTGGTGCCAGCTCCCTGCTGCTGGCCTTCCCTCTCACCACGGGCAAAAAAGGGAGCTGACACAAGGGTAGGCATGAATGCATTATGGTAAAGGGCAAAGCAACGTGAACCTCCACAGCTTTAACACAAGTTTGAAAATATTCTGCTCATTTCTCAATGTGGCAGCTTTTTGCAATGAAAATCTCCTTTTTTGTGAGGGTAACTTTACACTCAGTGTTGGGGAGCAAAAGCATAAAAACATAACATGGATGCACCTGAATAAGACAGAAATTAAGCACAAGTTAACAGAAAACAGAACGGATTTTAAGTAGCATTTTAATCCACTTCTACTCCATGACTACATCTTTTGAAGGGTTGGTTTAACAGCACAGAGGAAAAAAGGCACAATATTTTTTAAAAACAGCACAAAGGCTTTCAAAAGGTTTTCAGAGCCTTTTAATCCTACTTTAGTATTCTGACAACCTTCCTCAATTAAATACTTCCTCAGCATCGAAGATGTCATTGGTGCTCTCAGGAGCATTCTGTGGCACTTCTCCTTCCCACAACCACCACAGTGATGGCCACATCTTTGGGCAGATCTCTCTGCCAGATCCTGTGGGTTTGCTCAGCAGGGGAGAGAGGTATGAGCAACAGGCTTGGCTTTTGTTTGTCTTAGCTTTTTGACTCATCAGAACTCCCCATGGGTAATTTTTCCCGTAGATTTTGGTCTCCCCATTCCTTCCACCCTTTGATATCTGTCTGGACAATGCTCACTGCTACCTGTATCTGCACTATTGACAATAAATTTGATTTAAAAGCTTCCTAATACTGCCAATACAGAAATGCCTAACAGGTTTTTATTTCTAAAAAAAACTTTTATTTCTTTTATTTTCCCTTTTGGTCCCACAGCAAGTTTTGCTGACTGTAGTCTATATTAACAGTAGGACAAAAAAATGCTAGGAAAGGTCAGGAACTCCAAGAGATGGAAGGACACAACAGTGACTCTACTATAAGGCTTCTTTCTGCTTCAGGCAGCACACAGTGACTGGACAAATGGGAAGCTGAAGATAAGTTAAAGGAGAAAAGGAAGGAGATTACAAAAATAAAGGTTGTTTCTCCTTGGGGATGACCTCAAATCTGAACAACTGAACTCTCACTTCCTTGTCCTTTGTCTTCTGCTTGTTACTAATGTTGGCACACAGAAGCCAGGAAGGAAACAGAACAAAACACTTTTAGGGAGATAGTGTTATTTGCAAATATGTGAGAATGCTAGTAGGAATCACCATTTTCCTTATTCATTAAAAGGTTTTCAAAAATGTCTCCTTAGCCCAAAAATGAAGGAAATATCTGAGGAAAGTTGGTTTCTCGTGGTTGTTTAAAAGTAGCAATAGATACTCATTGCAGAGCAGTCATTTAACTAGGACTGCCTCCACACAAATGAGATGCATTTCAGGCTCTGCCAAAACCAGGACTGAAGCCACTGACTTAGGACAGTTTGCTCAGGACCAGTTCCTGCAGCTTGCTTTGGCTGTGGTGGCACCTGCATGGCTGCACCCACGCTAGTTACCCAAGCCTCTCTGCGGGTGTGAGCAGAGACAGAAGTGGGTTGTGCAAGGAGAGGACTCAACTTCAGCAGCTGTGCACAGCCCAAATGCACCAGCTCCTGGTGTAACAGTGGAGGAAGATCTCCTCCACACAGGCTGTGTAGCCAGGAGCACTGCTCCCAGACGTAGCAGTCGGTGTGTGCCAGCCTCACTGCACTCTCACTGCTGCAGGGCTCTCTGCTTGCCCCAGAAATAATGAGGGCTCCCCTTGAAAATGAAACCCCCAAATACATGGTATTTCTGCATATATTTGCAGGGGATTTATAGGTAGTTTTAGCCTTCAGAGTCTGGAAGATGGAAAAAAATATTAAAATATCATGGGAATTCGTTTCTAGATAGCTCACACACAGGCTCGTTGGGCTCTTTGTTCTCATTGTCAAGAGAAACTAAAATACCTTCAGATTGAAAACTAAAGAATCTGGCCATGCCAAGCAGGTTATAGTGTGACTATAAACAGTGAGCAGTGCCTTGCCAGAGAGGATTTCTTTGCTTTCCTGTGGACCCATGCCATTCCACAGCAGCCAAAGTCCCTGCTCCCCAGAACGTTGTGATGCAAATGGCAAACATGGGTTTGCAGCTCCTCTAATTTTCAGGCAGCAGTATTAGCCGAGCTGGAAGATTGAAATGGCAAGCCATGAGTGAAATTAGCGTATTGTGTTAGAGGAAAAGCATTCGGGCTGACTTTAAGTGCCATGCATAAGTAAGACACCATTCTCTTTCTCCTGCTTAGCAATTCTTTTTCTTTATGCTCCATTTATGCTATATTAAGTATTTATAAGAGATCACTTTAAATCCCCTTTGCAGTCGGCATGTGTACGTCAAGACTCATGCTTATTTGCTGAGGCTGTATAGCCAGGGACACACACTGTGGGTAATTGCTGCTGTGAGGGTTTTGACTGAACAGGTAAAACGTGGGTAAGTGGCTTCATAAAAAATGCCATTTTTGCATCTGCCCTCTCTTATGTATGCCCAACTCAAATTGATTTAGCTAAGAATGCTAGCATGTGCTTAAGAAATAGGTCTTAAGCTGGGTGTTAAGTGAATTTCATGTTTTTAACTGGAAAATTACTTTTTGCCCATATAACGAGCTGATGTATGTGCTGTGTCTGCGAGGCACAGCGTGCAGTGTGGTACTGCACCCTGTTGGTCTGTGGTGTTATGAAAGCCCAACTGCATTCTCAGTACAATGTGAGGCAATTTCTTTTATATTAAACCTTTATTTCAGCCAAGCTGGTTCCAAATGCAACGTAGGGACAGGTGGGATAAAAAAAGAAACTCATCCTTGCAGAGAGAGTGTGACCTACAAAAGTGAGAAGAAAACGTTGTGTTAGAAAAGCAGCTGTGATTGAAGTGTTCTCACTCACTAGTCAGTGGGTGGAAGCAACAGAAAAAATAATCAGCAAGCAAGGAAAAGGAAAGCAGGTTTTCATGTTACTTATGGGGAAGCAAGAAGGATGTTTTAAATCATTAGAAGAGTGACTCAAAAGTGGGGCTCACGTGGTTCAGATTTCTACAAAAAGAGTGAGTTCAGGAGAACGTTTTGGGAACTTGCTGCCAAAACTCAAATTACAGAAAAGGTAATGAAGAATGTGCCTGATTCAATCTTATTTCCTGAGTACATGGCTACTGAACTAATTTTCACTCAGAAAGATGACATGAAGGTGGCCTCCCAGCAGAGGAGGAAGAGCAGGCATCCTGGAACAGATCCAAGGCAAAGGACACAAGTGCCAAGGGGCTGGCAGGCTGTAGGAGGCAGCGTGTATGTGCAGTCAGAGTGCCATCATGAAGTAGACAGCAGGATTAGGGACATCACATCTTACAAATCAAGCCAGGCAGAGAGGTTCAGAGGCAGATCCTCGGTTAGGACACCCCTCTGCAGAGAAGCCTTGCCCATGCACCCTGCTGATCGTTTGGTCATATGCTGTATGCCATTAGCAGTGTTTCACAGCTGAGCCAGGAAACAGTGCGTACTCATCGTGTAGTCTTTGCCCAAGCAACCTGCAAAAGTAACTCATCCTGTTGAACCACTGACTCAGTGCTCACACAAGACTGTAACTTCACAATATGTCAACAGCTCTTTCTCCATCCATTCCTATGGGTTATCTGTGCTGTGCTACCACCTGCTTGGAGGGGACTTCCCAGTGAATGCAGAGATCAGCCAGCGGTTGTTATGTCCTTGCTTGCTCCCATGCTCCTGCCCATCCTCTCACATACAGAGAGCTTCTGGTCCTGCCTGGCCTTTTCCTTAATCAGTCTTGGCCTGAATGACTTACCCAGAGGCTAAATAGGATAGAAATAAGCACCAAAGACAAGCAGCTGGTTACAGTCGCTTCTGGACTAGCACCTTAAGGGAATGGGTTTTAGGATGTTCATTTGGTGAAACCAGAGTCTTTTAGCAGCTGCTGACAAATCAAATTTGTTGCAACAGTATCAGAAATTACATGGATATATGACTGGGTTTCTTCTCTTTAAGACACAAGTTTCAGTGACTCTTTGTTTCATTGCTTCCTTGGAATTTAAACTAGGGTGCAGTACAAGCTGTACATGCCTGAGCACCCAAGTACCTGCTTGTCACTTCAGTGCATGACTTGAGATGATCTGCTGTGACTTTCCTTGGGTGTTGCATTCCGGGTAGGGTTCCTACTGGTACAGCCCGTGGACTGGGCAGCTTTACACAGTGTTTAAACCAGCCAGGAACAGTGTTTGTGTCAGCAGCTGTGACCTGCTGTTCTCCAAAGGCTGACAGAGCTCAACACATGCATACGGGCAGGAGCCATGCCTCAAGGGCTGTTTAATTACTAATTTCTATGAGAAACCTCAGCATTTTCTTGCTCTCATTTTCTCTTGTGCCTGTGTGTAGCCCCTGGCAGGACACAGCTTCATCCCAGCAGCCATTTGTCACACAGCGAAAGAGAGAGCTGCCACTGCCCCAGGTTAGAGGCAAGGAGGGAGGTGAGAGCCAAACACCCACCCCAGCCCTGGCTTCATGCACCCACTGAGAGCAGCTCGCTTAGGAACATTGGAAGCAATACATGAAGAAAGCCAGCGTAGCGAGAAGGCCACAGATGTCAGAGCAGCCGTCAGAATCACCCCACCTTAATCTGCAGAGGGGCAAAGCAAATTCAGCGTGAGGCAGAGAAAGCTGTGCTGAGGTTCACACGTGCACCACGGCCACACAGGGAAGCAGGAAGGCACAGGGCAGGCTGCAGCCACAGAAATAAAGTCTCTCAAGAGCCCGCCTGACCAAACAGAGCTGTCTGAAAGCTGCTGGACACCGCAGGGCTGGCCGTGTGCCGCCAGCGGAGACTGTCAGGCAGACAGACTGGGGACCGCAGGAGAGCAGGCAGAGGGGTGGCCACAGCGCACCAGTGCCTCTGGGCAGCCCTGGGGGCTGCTGAGCTCCCACACCAGCCTGATTCAAACCTACACCTCTTCACCTCTCCAAGGGCAAGGTCCCTTGGATCACTAGACTTGCAAAGTGACAGAAACACGGAGTCTTCCTCCCAGTCAATACCCCAGGAGACGCAGTAGGAACCTTCTCCTTCTGCCTGCACCCAGCAGGCACCAGCTGGCCTCGCAGCTGGGTGCAGAAAGCAAAAGCAACCATCGTTGCCAGGCCCAGCCCAGAGCAACCAGCAGGATTTTCCTGTGCTCTCTCCCGCGTTTTTGCAGCCCTCAGCCGTGCGTCTCTCTGCTGCCCGGCCCTGCCTGCCGCGGCACCCACCTGCCTGCAGCCAGTGCTGGGGAGGGTGAGCACAGCCGGAGAGCCCCTTGAGAAGTCCCTCTAGCCCACCCTGAACAAAGAGCACGTCAGCTCCTCCCACCCTCTGTAATTAGCAGCCAGACAGGACTTAACATCTTCCCCAACTACGAGCTAACTTGAGGCACAGCATTGCCCCTCTGCTGGGCTCACACACAGGAGATGGAGCTTTGCTCGGGGGCTTCCAGCTACCCCTGGGGCAGTTTTGGTATTCAAAGAGTCTTGACAGACAACTTTACAAGGGCCAACACCGATAATACCATGCAGTTAGATGGCTGAGCCCTTGGCCTTTCTTGTGTGATATCTGTGTCTGTCCCCTCGCCAAACATCACATTTATTGGGTTCAAACTAAGGGTAACAGCAGGTATCCAAAGTGCATAAAAACAGAAACAAAGCTTCTGGGAAACTCCCCAGCTCCGGTTCACTTCTGCTTTAGCAGGTGCAAACAGCAATATTCTCTGTTGCCTCGGGGCTGGATTACAGGCAGAACATAATAAGTTCTGTAGATTTGAGGAGTGGTTTAACATACAAGGAGCAGGCAAGACCTTCAACACAGGAACAGAAGACTGGAAATGGTGATCTAACATCATCGCTCTAGCCTCCTACTTTTGAAAAAGAGAAATTTTAATTTACATTTGACAAGCTACCAGGCAAATTTGCTGAAGAGCAGTTTTAATATTGCCATATTTCAAACCACTGAGATCAGGCTTACTCTTATCTGTTTTCAGTGTTTTCCATATATTCATCTTGATGAGATATTTAAGACTGTCTTTTCTTCCTGTGTGAGCTAATCCTTGTCTTTCTGTCCCCCTCGTATCATGTAAGAATATCGCTTATCCTACTGTTCAAACTGAAAAGAAAGAAAATTTAACTCTATGAAGCTGACTCATTATTTTACGATGTCAGTCATCCCCGGTCCCTTGACAATGAATATCAAGGGTAAGTTTCAGCCACTTAATCTTCTTCAGACCCCCCTAGAGATATTATTGTTATGAACACAGCCCTTCTTGCTTTATTATTTCACTATAACAATGCTGCAGCAGTGCAGCCAGCCAGAGGGTGACCTCCTGTGATTAGCTTGCAGATTTGCAGGTAAATCTGGAAAAACCCTGGGTTTTTTAAGAATTCAGGGTTTGTCTCCCTGCATTACACTCACCAGGTTCTTCCCTGGTGGTGCCAGAAGGCTTTGTATGGCAGGCAGACATTGCTGGGGACCACGCTCCAGGTTTGCTCAGGACTTGTCATGAGCATGGCTGAGAGAGGCACACTGTCCCCCAGGAGTGCTGGCCCAAATCTCCATGACAACAGATTTGGGATGGAGATCTGGCATGCTGAGTGACAGAAGGTCAGTGCAGCAAAAAAAACCCCAACAAAACCAAACCAAAACAAAAAGGTATAGGGGGAGGAAAAAGAGCAGCTGGGGAAGAGATCAAGGGGCATCTTGCAGCACCTTCAATCATATTGCAGTTGTGAGTTCACTGGCTCCATGGGCTGGGGCTTTTAAAACAATGTTGTAAGAAGCAATCGCCATATAGAAAGAAACCAGCCAGGTCCTGAGTATTTCTATCTGTTACTACATTTATTTTTCACTGTAATAAGGAAAACAGAGAGCAAAAATACATTTCTTGCCCCATGGATCTTGTGATATAAAGTCAGGATGAGAGACAAGAAAAAGTCTGGTAGGCAGACAAAAGGAGAGGGTACTGAGTCCAGTTCCTTATGATCCATTTTTCAACATATTTAATTTTTAGCTCTGTTTTCTAAGGAATTGGAGTAGTACAATTGCAGTGACCGCCTCTTCTCCTATCTGCCTTCCCACTGTGCAAAGACTCCTGAAGCCATCCTGCTATTTTTACCAAATCTGCCAAAGAAGTAGAAGTCTCAAAGATATTTAGTTTCTGCAAGGATCAAAAAATGCAGGTGATGGTAGAGAGGGCTGAGGAAGTGCCCCAGAGGAGGAGAGGAAAGGGTGGCTCAGCCCTCCTGCACTGCAGGAGGCACGGCTCCACTGCGTGAACAGCATGTGCACACTGGCACAACGGGCAGCACACGCGGAGCTCTGAACCCGACACAGCATATGTTGCCTCTTGGGCTGCCAAAAATATCGAGACATGAGAGGAAGATAAAGCACCACAGTGACGAATTAGTGAAAACATGATGTACAGAAATGAGGGAAAGAGTAAAGGAGACAGCAGAAATCTGGCCAGTGTTAGATAAGAGTGAGTGCAGAGACGGTGAGCAGGCAACCAGGAGGATCATGTGTGGGAGGATGTGCGGGGACATTAGAAATGGTCTGTAGGAACTAAACTTTGTCCACAGAACAACCACTTGGAATTAACTCTTGTGTGTTGATGTAACTGTGTACCTGGGAAAACTGCTGGATTGGAAAACATGGCAACCCTGGTCCCTTCTTTAGATAGAGGAGAGGTATAACAGAGTCAACAGCAAAACGACATTTGCCCCATTTGTAAGAAATACATTCAAGGAAGGGTCAGCCTGTTGTCCATTTAGCCTATCTCCCAATTGCTTCCTGGGGTCAATGCTAAAATTACTGAGCAGTCTAAGTACAGTGGAAACATTTTGGAAAGTGCTCTGACCCTCACTTGCACTACACTCGAATATGTGTGCTTCCAGCATTCCTCCCGTTCCCCATGCACACACACAGCTCAGTGAAATGCTTTGTTCAGGCTGTGATCCACCTGCAAATGCTCCCAGGCATCTGCCTCCGACAAAGGTAGGGGGAGTATTCCCACAGGCATGTCTGCCATTTATAGTGGTTATGAAAAGACAAATAAACCATAAATATTTAATATTTTCTTTGCACCTTCATTCTCACCCATTCTTTGAGAAAGCAGTAAGTCTGCTGTTCACTGCTGTAAGCAGCCTTGAATCACACCAGACACCCGCCCACCACCATGGCTGTCACAGTGCATTCCCTGTGCCGTCCCTGCTCATCCTGTCATTCCCCATGAATCCTTCATTAGGTCACAGCTGTCTCTAATGAGTGCTAATTCTTTTCTTGTCCACACCTTCTTAATGTGACACATGAACTAGGAAAGCCATAAGTAGAGCAAAGAAAAGTGCCTCCTTGGTTATCTTATTCTGAGTAGCAGTGATATCATATACAAAGTGAGTCCAAATTGTGGTCATGGTTATTCTTGAGCAGCTTCATGAAAGCCAGTTGTATTTTGCATGGCATTTGGTAGTGGGATTAAAAAATAGAGATTTATAGGTAAAAATTACTTAGTTCATTGCACAGGGTAGGGATTCTTACAGAACATCTTGTTGAGGACTATTACTTTACTCCACAATGCAAAGAAAATAGCTCTGCTGAAAGGTTAGGTTTTACATTTCTGAGGTTTACATTCATTTATAGATGAAAATATTTGTCGAGCATAAATGACTATGCTCCAGAGAGTGCCATGCACTGCCAAATCATTTTTGATCCCAAAATAATTTTGTCTGATCATATGGAAACCATTCTTAACATCCAGAAACCTGGATGCCATACAGGCAGGCTGCCAGCCAGGGTAAACCAAAGATATTCTGTCCTTGGAGTGGGAAAGGTACATGGTTTGCACAAGCTCTTAGAAAAAAGAAAAAATAAGCATCAGGAAGTATCTTGGCCAAGAGGAACTTGGCAGAGCAGTATTTTAGCTTTGCTGAGGGACTGTGTGTGCCCATTGAAACAGTAACATCTGTGGAGGAAGGGCAGAGCACAGGGATACAATGCAGTTTTATGGCAGCTCTGCTTAGTCAGGGAAAGGGACTCCAAGGGGAGCTGATGCAGCCAGCTGGCTGGCTGACGAATGGAGTAACGATTGTCGAAGAGATCAAAAAGCTGTCAAGTGCTCCATCTCTCCCATAATGAATTTCTGAGGATTAGTGAAGCTTGCAGTTGAAGAATGTAGGTGTGATGTCAGGAAATATTGAGCGGTTTTTGCATCTTTAAATTATTAAAAATTAATTTGAACTCACAAGCAAGCCAAAGCAATGATAAAACTCTAAAGAATCTGAAATTCAGCATGAAGGAAGGGAATACAGACAGAATACTGTGCTTTTGTTCACAAAATGAGGGCAGAAATTCAGTGTATTTTCTATTGGTATGATGGATTCCCACTGGATTCAGCTGTGCACCTCATGGAGTTGCTCTCTATGCAGAGCACAGAAAAGCTTATTTTTTTCCAGTGAAATGTGTTGAGTATGCAGCAAAAATAGCACCTAAAGATATTTATTTATTTGTTGCTCAGGTCACTGAATTTCTTATTTTGTCTTTACTGAACTCTAGGAGATTTATTAATTTTTCTATCATTAACCACAGTTACCAAATAACAGCAATTACAGGGGCACTGTCAGATGATCAGTTCCAAAAGTGTTAATTAAAAGCATTTCTAACCTTGCACCTCTCCTTGAACTTTCATGGGTAATTGCCATTGTTAAAGCATTAAGCATTTACCTGCTTAAATCCCAAAATGTTCTCTTTTTTCCTACTCCGAAAGAGCCCTTCAAACAGCAGAGAAATTACTTCAGCAAAACCATAAAATTGATTGCAGAGTCATTATGTCAAATGCGTACCAAAACACAGAGAAATATAATTTTTTTTCTTATGTTTTCTAATATCATCACGGGTGTTACCTCGGTACTACAACAACGAGAAAGGCAGTTCCAGGGAGCATTGAAATTTCCATCTGGCAATGGTTCTTCTGGTGTGCATTATCTTTTAAGATGCCTTCCTGGCATCTACCAGCTGCCTTCAGGAAAATTTATATGCTATTTTAGTTTGTTTAATTTCTCTTCCCTGCTAATGTGCCTTTGTTATTGCCGTGTGGTGTTCATTAACTGCGCCAGGAGATGGCAGCAATGGAAACCACTTCGTGCCCTCCATTCATAAATGATCTTTTGTGCTGAGCGACGACAACAACATGATCATCAAGCAACGTTTAAAAATTGTTTTGAAAAACCAAGCAAAGCAGTCTTCACAGCTGTAGACACCGAAAGATATGAAAAAAAAAAGAACTATGAAATGTGAAAGGAACTACGGGGTCCCTTCCCAGGATCGGAAGGTCATTTTTTCAACACCCAAGTTGCAAAGGCCACAGATGGACATGAACATATAAAACTATTGGAAGGCATGACTTTCCCAGGCTACCATGACCAAAAAAGTCTAAAGTAGCTCTAATTCATTTGATCTTCATGGCAAGGAACAAAAAGCATTTGAGTCTGGAGCAGGAGAGGACTGGGGAGAATCTGAAAAAAACCCCATAAAGATCAGAGATGGCACTTAGGGCTGCTGGACTTTAACCCACATGTCTGATTTGGTGAGAAGAGGCACAGGGAGCAAGCTGCTTACTTAACTGTTTTTATAAAACAGGTGAAGGGACACGCAGAGCCAGACAGAGCATCTACTTATGAGAAATGAGTGCTTACACAGGCAAATTACCATATATATTTCCCACAGGACACAAGCATTATTAGACCTGTTACAAACTTTGTCAGCAACCACCAAGGAAAAAAAGAATCTTATTTACCCTTCTAAATACAGACCAGTCTTCAGGGCAATACAGCTGCTAAATTTACTGGCATGGATGCCTGTGTTACAGCCAGGATTTATCAAGCATGATAAATGCAAAACTGTCTCAGCTTCAGTTACAAGCTTTTGTTCCAAACATATTATTTATTTATTGTCCAAAATTAAGAGCATATGGGGTAAATGAGCTTCCCCACCAGGGGATAATGTTTGTGTGTCGCTGAGCAGAAGGAGCAGTGGAGGTGGGGGCTATGGCAAAGTCCCAGTTCTGCTCTGGTCCATGTTTTTCAGCACAGTTAGGACAACCTTGGGCACCTGTCCCCAGGAACGGGTAGGAGGCAAAGGTTGCCAGTTATGTGGTCTCCTGAAAAGGAAATGGATAGGTGAGAAAAGGCACAGCTCCTTGTCATGTTTCTTGTCAAATTTGGATCTGTAAGTTGTCTTGCTGCCTTTGGGAATGAAGAGGAACTCCCATCCTGGAGAAATATGTGCTTTCATCATCAGTGTATCCTTACAGAAAATCTGTAACACTTAAAGCTTTGGCTAATTGCTTGTTTTAACGAGACAGATAACAAAGTAAATCATGTTTATGGAAATCAATCTGTCCTGCATCACACTCTTTCCATTAGTGAGAAATTAGTTGTGACTACTGGAAACAAATGATGTTCTGAGGTTTTATGGGGCTTGCTTGAGTTAAAAAGGCTAATATTGCCAGGAGGAATACATGGGTTTTGTAGCTACAAGCCACTTCAATCATGGTAGGGACTTCCAAGCAATTCTGCCTTCTGTAAATTAAAGACCCACAGCCCTCAGGGTGAAGGGAGCTTTATTGCAAGAAAATCTCACTTATACGTCTCAGAGATGTTCCCTGTGCAACACAGGTCAGTGATTATTTTGCTGTAAAGCAGCATGGTTTAAAAGAAATGCAGATCAAAAGAAGCCTCCTTTATTTATATAAGAACATGTAATTATGAGGCTAGTTGATTTTCAGTACAAAAGATCACAACCTCTGGGTTTGTTCATAGTTGAATATACTTTGTGACTGAGAGCACATCAGGAACATGGACTTTTGCACCTCTAATTGTTCCTGTGGTTAGTTTGTATGAAAAGCACCCTCTTTTAAACACCTCAAATGCAATTATGTCCTATTACTACCTGTGTTAAAAATTTTATTACAAGGTACAGTGAGTATTCATCCTACGTGGGTCTATAATACTCTAACATGTAAATGTGTTTCTCTTCCTTATTTCTAGCTCCTCAATTGCATCAGAAGGCAACGTGATTTACATTTTCAGTATGTTATCCTACTGGTCTTAGGTGCTTTCAATAAAAAATGGAAGGGAAGGTACGTGCAGCACTACTGGTATGTTGTTGATCTATAGAGTATGCCTCATTCCTCCAGCCCTAATTATATAACATATAAATAGACTAGAGAGATTTAAAGATATTTTACTAATCCTAGGTACAATTATATATAGAAAAATTCTGTGATGCAGGAAGAGGAAAACAGTGTCTAACTGCCCTCTGAGCAGATTTTCGTAGCACTGACCAAAAAGGCCTGCAGAGGTGTGGTATCACACAGAAGCACGGAGGTCCTGGGCAGCAGCAGCATCCATGAGGGGCCTGCTCTGGCTTTTGTGCTCCATCGGCTTTGCCCTACAGGAGGAGGAAAGGGCAGTCGGAGAGGCTTGTGAGCTCCACCTCTCTCCCTGCTTCAGTGTGGGTGCTGGCTGCCTTTTTAAGTAGCAACACAGAGCATTTCTGTGAGCCTCCTTTAAAAATGAGATGCCCTCTGAAACACCTGAACTTAGAAGCAGATTTATTATGTAGGCTGGAATAGTGATTAGCTCTCACCAGTGCCACCAGGCACAAGGGAGCTTTCTCCAGATTCAGCAGCGAAATCTAACGACAACAACAACCACCAACCAAAAAAACCACACCAAAAACCCAACAAAAATTACACAAATGGAAAACAACCTGATAGCATGACCTTGTCCTGCCTTGTCACTTGATCAACTTTCATAACCACAGCAGTAATATCTTACATAATACAATAGTGCATTGTGTTGTATTCTATCTTGCAATATCTTATCTTTTCCATTATAGCCTTGTTCATACTGTCTTCAGTCCTGACCCCACTGTCTCTGTCCTAGAAATAGCAGGGAGACTAGTGGAGTGGAGCTGCTAGATGCAAGGACACCCCTCACCAGGCCTGATCCTGACCCCGCCACACATGCAGGCTGATGTCCCAACCTGGCCTTAGGCTGTCCCCATCCCCACCGAGGTTCCTGAAGGCTGGGAGTAGGGCTGCCAAAAAGGCAGTCAAGGTCTGAACAGGGCTTTAGTGCTGACCTTTTGGAGATGAGGAGTCAGGTTTTAAAGACATTAGTGACAGGTGTGGTGAGGTGCTGGCATCAGTCTGACTGGTTTAGGATGCTGACCTCAAGGCAGAGGAATGCTGCCGGCACTACACATTGTGATTACCACCTAAACAAGGCAGCTCACGAGGCACCACATCTCTGGATATTTCCACTGTGTCTTTGCCCCACTATTCACAACACTCTCATCACAGGGCATTTTGAACCCCCGCAGGGATGGGGGTGCAATCACTCCATGCCGCTGCCTGCAGGGACAGCTGTCAGAGGTGAGGGCACGGAGGCCACAGGGGAATCTCTGAGTCTGCAGGCACATCGTCTTTTTGAGAGGTGCCACATCCATGTTCCTCAGTGCATGGTGAGGGTCCAGCAGGCACTATGCTCAGTATGTTTCTCTCTTATATGAGGAAGCAAGCTGCTGGAGGCAGAAGATCTCCCATGTGGAGTCACATGTGCAAATACTCAATTATGAAACTGATGCAGGGATGCAGGGACAAATATTTTCTTCTCTTCTTCGTTGGTTTTTTTTTTTTATTTAACAGTTTCCTCTTTATGTTGCTGTCTTAAGGTTCTTCTGCTGGCAATAATCAGGAAGACAGTGTTTTTGGAAGCGGAAGACAGTGTTTGGGGTCTGTGTTTTTACCCACAGACCCCAAACGAAATTTGGTATTTCTGACAACAAACATGTGTGTATTTTCCAAAGGTTTCTCTTAGGGATGGATATTTACACAACACTTCTCATGATAAAATTCTGCTTTTCTTAAGCAACCTGAAAAAATCGCTCACATGCCGTAGAAAAACCTTGAAAGGATGGGGACAGCAGGTGCCCAACAAGATTAAGAGTTTGTACTTCTCTGTCCTCAGGTCTGAAACATGCTTGAGAGCAGATGAGATCTGTGTGGCAGACAGGCACGTCAGTGCAGTGTGGGTGCTGAGCATGGACCCAGACCAAGGTGACAAAGCTGGGACACGTGGCCTAGGCAACTGACGTGGCACAAGTGCTGTGGCTTGTCACGTGTCACTGAGTAGCTGGTTGTGAAAGACACTGTTTAAACAAACTGTTGTGTACATTTCCATGTCAGTACCTGTCCGTCCAGATTCTTAATTTTAAAATGCACCTCTTAAGCATATTTGAATGAGTCATTATTTTTGGCCAGCATTGACAGTAACTGGAAAATCTAAACATTATTGCACTGTACATCCCCTGCACTCCATAGATTGCACAGCAGCTTTTTATATGGGTTGCATCCTACTTCTGCTCTGTCTACACCCTCTTTTCTCTATTTCCATCTGAGGGCATTCTTGTTTTGTCGCAAAGAGCTCTCCAACTCCTGCTGGATACACACTTTCCTTCCCCTGGTGCAAAAGCCCTTCTGCATAGTTACTCTTCGAGCAAATGGTGACTACTTAGCATTGGCAATTTGGTTCTGTTAATTTCATACATAAGTGCTTGAAATGGCAATGCAGCTTTTGAGTCCTCATCTTTGGGGGCTGAAGCCAGGGCCCACAAAAATCTTTCATACCCATGTCTGTTTATTTATGTTTGCCTGTAGTAAGGTAACTGTACAAGATGGCATACAATCACTTACAGAGTATTGCAAGAATATTACTGACATCCTTGGGCAGGAATTCCCTGATTTTGAGACCAGTCAACCAAAAACCAGTGGTTGGAGCTTCTAGTCAGCATGTCCTGCACTTCCAACAGCAGTTGGAACAGCCCACCTCTGAGAAAATAAGTTGATGAAACCATCAAGAATATCCCAAATCTTCTCAGTTTAAGTTCAAAGTGTTCAAATAAGCCTGTGAAAGAGAAGTGGAGCAGGATGAAAGAGAGGAAACTTGTCGTGGCCATTGTGAGGGAAAAGGAAACAAGGGACTCTGAACCGCTTGAGGAAGGAAAAGTGTACTCAGATGTGGGTGGGATACAAGCCCTGGAGTGAGGGAGGGCTTGGAGACAGTGAACAGAGAGACAAGAAGGGAGTCACAGTCTTCCTGTGGGGAAGAGAAAGGCAGGAATGCGGAAGTATCTGGGATGTGCCAGGATTTTGATCCATAAGGCCTACAGCCTGGTACTTTCATGCTTTGACTTTGGTAGAATAAAAGCCATGAAGCTATCATCTCTCCTGATACCACAGAACAAGACCAGCTCTCCCTTCCTTGGAAATGACCCTTGCCAATTCTCCCTGTCTTGCTTAATCAGCTCTCTGTAAGCCAGCAGCTAAAACAATCTTTTCCCTCCAACAATGAACCACTCTTCATATTTTCAGGTTTTGGTGTAAAGAGAAGCATGAAGTCTATATATCATTCAGAGTGTAGATCATGAGCTTTGGCAGGTCCCAGCAGCTTCGGTGTGACTTGCAGTGAGAAATCACCTTTCATATAAGCAGCAATTAAATAATAATCTTTCAAATAAGCAGCAGTTGCCAGTGATGGAATGGAAAAAGAGCTGCAATTACATGGTAGATGATAACAGCCTTATTGTTACATTTCCCTCCATTTCAAGAAAAAAATATGGTTAAGAAACAAGACCTTTCAACACTCATTATTTGGGCAGCCTGGCAAATGTATAAGCAACAAGTGGGTGACTGTGCAACACAAAAATGTGGACTTCTGACAGGAATTTCTAGCTCTTGAGAGGAAGCAGCCTAATGCTGCCACTAATTACCAGGACACCAGAAACAAGGGGTTGTTAATAGAACTTAAAATCGCCATGTAAATTGGAAGGTGGTGCCTTTATAAAGGAAGTTTTAAATATTGCCTAGGAAGAATTGACTATGAAGTCCAGGCTGACAGAAATAAAGTAAAAATTAATAACCCATGGTGGAAGATCATGGATTTTAGGATTAAAAAAAATTTCAGGTATCAGCTAGGGAGTTACTGAACTCAACATCATGGGGAGGGAAGAAGGAAATACAATACAAATTTTGGGCCTGTTTAAAATAAACATAATGGCAAACTATTTCACACAGGGTACTTCTGATTGACAGAGGGGTGGGAAAGCTATCAATGACACTTAGGAGAATTCATCTGGAATACTGGTCATCTGTGTTCAAGAAAGAAGAATTGCCATGGGAACCAGTGCAGAAAAAGACTTCAAGACTAGTCAGGAGACAAAAAACAACAGCATTGAAGCCTAGATTCATGCTGCCCAACTTCAGGCACTTCCCAAAGACACATAAAATAGGAGCACCGTCACCAGGGTCTCCTGTAGTCAATGGAAGGAGATGGGCATCTCCAGTCATTCAGCCTACCTAAGTTCTGACTTGGCTTCTAAATTAGATCATTTATTTAAATACCCTAACTACAAAGGAAGCATATTGCTTTAGGGAATTTGCATGGCACCCTGAAAAACAGAGGGTCAGAAAAAAACCAGCTGCTGCCAAGAGTGTAAACATCACAGAAGAGGTCAAGGTGAGGTTTAGCAGCAAGACAAACTGATACATGCTAGGCACAAATAAATTTTCCTGATAAACGGAAAACTGACCTTTGGAAACAGCTTTCCATATGCAGACGGGGGAATAAGAAACTTGCCTAGAATTAAATGGCAGCTGAATGAGTTCATTTAAGAGGTTATATGATGAACATACCTGAAAGAACAAACATTTGGACTGGCAAATACAAAAAGTTCCTTTCTCATCTGTTTCGCTATGCTGTTTTATTTGGATTTTTTCTTACTGAACACAAACAGGACTAATCCTTTATACTGGCATAAAGGGGACTTCTTGTAAAATCATATGCATTTCGAAAAAGAATTATTGGAAGGTACCGCTGCCTTGTTGTTCTCCATCTGCATCAACGGGAAGGACTGAAAAGTCTGTTTCCTGGAACCAGAATTGCTCAAGACCAAAATCAAGAACAGCTACAGCTGAGCAGCTAACCTACACTCAGCAAACCGAGAAAAATGCTGGCTGCCCAAGGCAAGGGAGGCCAGCTCTCCTAAGTGACGGGCAAATGCTTGGCAAGGTGCTGTTCAGAAGGAACAGAAATGCTATCAGCATGCTCCTAGCTGTCACTGGCACAGGCAGTGTGTGCAGTAGGGTGGACAGCTGATGGCAAGTTAGGCAAGTCAGCATCTTTCCACTTGATGGTTGTCGCAGCAATGGAAACTCATTGTCCATGGACCAGCCCCACGTACAAGCCTGAAGAGCTTGAACCATGCAGTTAAAAGTGTCCCAGCAAATACAAACACGGACTATCGATCGCAGCTGTGTATTGCCAAAAGGGTGGGAGAGCACAGCCAAGGGCTTGGCAAACAGATAGAAGAGGACATGGGAATGTAAGCATAGAAGGATTTTGGCAGGAGCATTGGCAGAAATGAGACTGGAGCATTGTCTCCTGCTATTTAATCCTTTCTAATTTTCAGTAGAATGAGCCTCTATGCACATTGCCAAAAAATAATATGGCAGAAACAGAGAAATATCAGATTCTCCTACACTGATATTGGCTAACCAGTTGGGTCAACAGCATTCTAATGCAATAGTAACATGTGCTAAGAGAAACAAGATGTATACTCCTGATTATTGTATTGCATGCTGGGGAATGGCTGTGTCACAGTCCCCTAATTCTCTGCAACCCTGGTATTTTGAAAATAATTTGGAAGGATAGAAGTAATTTTGAATTTTATGTTTAAACCTGAGCCTGTGTCTAAAATTATATATATATATTTCATTTCAGAATAGCAGAAAGTAGTGATTTTCCTGGGTAATACTTAGCATGAAGTTAGTGGTCAATATTAGGAAACACAAAATTTTGCAAAAGACAGAGAACCAAGTGAAGCAAGACACAAACTGACAACATACAAGGCCTTAAGAGGCATGAAATACATGATTTTACGACACAGTTTTACAATAGCAATTATGTTTATTATGCAAAATCGTTTGTTTGCTAAGGCTTGCCCCACAAGAAACAATAAACTAGAAACAAATATAGAGTCACATAAATGTTTTGTTTAAAAAAAATCTGTTAATCCTTATTCCAACAAAATCTTATTAGCTATTGCAAAATGTTTGCAAGGGCTTTATGTTTGACAGAGTCTTATCTTTCTTTTTCCATGGGGTCACAGTTGCTCTGTAATGCCGTTACTGTTAAGGCTAATGTTTGTGGTCAGTTGCTATTGGCAGTGACAGTCGAAGTTCAGGCAACCAAATTTAGACATGAAATTAATAATGGCATATGTACCAGAGAGCTTAAGTATGCATTGTTCCTTCATGACTTACCAGGAAAAATTCTTACTGAGGTCCAAGAAAGCTTGGCACAAATAAATCATACATATGGAGTGAAGGATCTGCCTCAGAAAATGGAGGTAAGTATCAGTATAATCTGGATAAAAGGAGACAAAATATCTGGAGTATGAGTGCAGCTGGAACCCCCTGCTGTTGAAAGCCTGGGTAGTGTGCCACTGAGGATGTGCTCAGCTGCATAAATACACAGTGTTTCATAAAGTCCACATATTCTCTACTGCAGGAATTGTTAACTTAAAAAGGATTGTAAATTTGAGTGCAATATATGCCTCTAGCACCGTACATATAATATAAACAGTACCAAGGCTGTGGAGAGGATTTATCTGTGACCACTAAGAACTTACCTGATTTGCACAGTCATGCCTCTGTCTCAGCAGGCAGGCTTGCTAAATCCATCTGCTCACCATAAATAATTGAACTTCTTTCCTGACTGCTTTCTTTTCCCTTCAAAATATCCTCTGTGTGTCCATACACACAGGGCTGCTGAAATTAGGGAAAAAAGTATGAGCTATTTTTGTGTCACCTTACAGTCAGCATTTGGACTTCAGCCACCTACACACACCACGAGCTTCCCTCAGTGTCTGAAGTTAATCCTTCAGCTAAGACCAAAACTCCCTCAGGAACTAATAATAGTGACTCTAGTAGTGAGCCTGCCATCACACTTATTTTATTCTGGACTTGGGGTTCTTGGACATGCTTGGACCACAACTGGTCAGGCTTCCAAAATATAAACAAGAAGACAAGAGGTAAATAATGTAAGAAATCTGAAAGGACCTCCAACACGGATGCTGTGTATTTTTTACTAAAGTGTAATACTCCTGAAATATCAGGAACTGCTTAGGCCTCCCATATGTGTTCCAGCATTCAAAGGGAAAAAAGCTGCAGCTCTTGGCTACTGCTGTCCATCAAAAATTCATGTCACTTGTAATCGCTATCTCAGAAATAAGAAGAGTTCTGTGGGAACTGATCAGATACATCTTACATGTATACCTGGAAGTACATGCATTCATCTGAGCACCTTCCCAGTGAAGACCTGACGTGAGCTTTCCCTTCGAAGTCTTAGTTTTTCTCCCATGACACAAGACCAGGTGCCCTACCTATGCAAAGGAAATGAATGAGGTTTTTTTGCCTGCAGAGTCAAGTCAGCCCCCAAGCAAGTGTTCCACCATAGCAACAGTAGCCAGAATTGAGGGGGTTGTGGCTGTAATTTATCGTAGGCAATTTATTTTGGGCAGTGTGACTACATGTCAGTGCTGACAGCATTTGTAGCATTAAGTGTTTCCAGAGAGAGGACCATGGCACTGCTAGCAGGCACACACTCTGAAGGCCTGTCAGTCTTGGTAGGTCACTAAAAACACAGACATTTTGCAATATTTGTTCAGGAAATGCCTTAGCATGGCTCATTTTCCAGGTTTGCATGAGCCTGGGATCCTCTTCTGGGTTCAAAGACAGTCATGTCCTAAGGACCGGCAGAAAGGAAAAAGAAAATCCAAAGAATTTTGTATGCAAAGATAACAAGAGCATTGTGTCAAACGAGGAGGAAAATACACCCAAATGAATCAAGGATCCATATGATTCCCTCAATTCTGACTTCTTTACAGCATTTAATAGCGTACAGAGAATACGTCTGGCCATACCTTCAGTTGGTTGTAAATTATGATTGTTTACACGTCTTTAGAATAAACTCTGGCATACAAATCCTAAGCCACACAAACTGAGTCAGTCACGTATGTATGTCCCTTAGCTGCAGTGAAGTTCTTAATTAGACCTTTTCTTGCAGCCTTAGTCAGCATTAAGTTGCCTGTGCTCAAAGGCAGCTCTCCTGTGGTGCAGCTGAGTGACCTTGGATTAGACTGCGGCATGAGAAAGCTGGAAGCGAGGGCCACTTACTTTGCTCAAGAGGGGTGCCTACATTGAAGCACTCTCCCTCCGTCCTTGCCTGAACTATGTCACGGGTATGACTGTGCCTGGCCACACACACTGATCCAGACCCTGACCCACCTGAGCTGATCTTGGATCCTTCCCATCACTGTGGGCTTGTCTGATGATGACCAGACTGGTGGCTGGTTGGTCCTGGCTATTGTCATTGAACCTGATCTGATCCTGACTCACTGACTTGGCTTTTCAGGCTTGACCTCAGATCTCCTTGTCACTATGTTCACTGGGATTGTCACTAGTGATCTGTACTCTTGGCTGAACTTCTAGCCACCACCAGAACTGCTTTGCTACTCTTGTTTGGGTGCTGTGGTACTTGCGAGTGAAGCCACTGCCACGCATGCCTTACTTGTTGCGGTGGTTCAGCCAGCGGAGCTGATCTCGTGGGTCCACTTCCCCTCTCGCGATAGCGAAGGGGAAGAAAGCTCCACCGAGGACCCCGAGACAGACACGCCAATCTAGAAGCACCGCCTTGTAGGCGTCTCCGAGGAACCGCACTCTCCTCCCCTTCTCTGGGTCGTTCCAGAACGTTCTGTTGTTTTCTGTTCCTGATAGGTTAATTACCTAGCGCATATTTATGTTCTCCGTATTATTAAGCAATTAGGTTCTGGAAAGTTCTTCTCTTCTCGCTCCCTCATTGGCTGTTGTACCGTTATCCCGCCTTCTATATTTACTTATTGGTTGCCTGTCAGTCCCTATCAAGTTGTTATTGGATGTTTGTTTTCCCCGCCTTAACTCCGCCCTGAGATCCTCCCTTGCATAAAACCCTGAGTCCCATGCTCCCTGCGCTTCTTTTGGACCCTGCTCCCGACCTTTCAAGTTCATAAGCCTGACTCCCTTTCCACCAAAAGAAGACCTCTCTTCTCCTTTGTTCCTGCCGCGTCGCTTGCATTACGAACTGCTTCAGCTTAGCCCGTACAACGGTGAGCTGACTCGTGGGAGTGCTCTCTTGTGTCCTCAGCCGGACACTGTTGCCTCCTTCCGGGGCCACCGGGCGGCCCAGAGGTAAAGAGCGGCAACACTTACTATCACACTCCACTCCCAGCTTGCCTTGCTACTTCATAAAACACTTTTTTCCAAAGGATGTCACCTCTCCCCTACCCCTGGTATCATCGGTGCCAGAGGGACTGTGACAACCCTGACACCAGCAGTTCCCAGCACAAGCCAGACAATAGGAACACGGATTGCCGACACCATGTCACTCTCCATTTAGCCAAAGATTTTTGTTAGAAAGCTGTCTTGAGCCAGCCTACTGGCGCCATGCATTCCTGCCACTAGGATAAATCAGGAGAGTGGGCAAGAAGTCAGCAATCGAGACAAAGAGTCTGTTCTGTTACAGACAGACAGCAAAACTGAGCAGTGATACACAATTCCTCTTGTGTGACCTCACTTAACTGTTGGTCAAATAACCAGGGAATCTCAGTAACCTGGAGACATCGTATTTCAAAAGCCCAAGTAAAATGCAAAGTGGTCACAAAGCCAAAGTAGTCACAAGTTCTCTGTTTTTGTCACCTTTTGTAATTTATTTTAGTTGTCAAAGTCTGGCAACAACGTTTCGTATTTTAGCTGTTGATTTTCCCACCTCATCTGCAGCATTCTCTCCTCTCCCTCTCCAGCTCACTAACTCCACCTCTCCTGGAGAGATCATCTTCAAGCATACAAGGGCTACAACACTTAATTCTTCCAACTCCATCATGAGGTACCACTAGTGTTGCACCTAAGCTGCCACATGGATGTGCACAGTTCAGCATACTATTCAGACTGTCACACCCACAAGGATTTCAGCATTAAACCCAATCCTTGCTGGCAGCCTCTGACAGCAGTTGTGAGACAAGGCTATGAGCAGGAAGGCAGCAATTTCAATTCAGTCTAGGCCAGTAAGCCTGCACCCCCGAGATCAATCTGTATATTAAAAGGGTGAATATACAGGAAATGGTCAGGACGTGGCTGCTCTCACTCAGGTGGTGTTGGCATCTTGCAGCTCAAATACTCCCAACGTACAAGTCTGCATGGCTCCTACTGGGTGTTGTAGCATGTGCAGTGCTGGTCCCTTATTCCAATATTGTCTTGTGTACCCAAGAGTAGTTATGTCTTCTGCATTAAATTGCCACTCCTCTGCCAACTTCCCTGGAAGGCTGTCCTTTGTTCTAACATTTCATCCTGAAGGAGAAAAACTAGTGCCCTTGAGACATTTATGTGTTGTCCTGTATAGATGCAGTATATACTGACTTCTGTCTCTTCTGTGCTCTTCTTAAACAGGATGCTAAAAATCTGGCTAAGCCTTTCCAGAAATTTAAACCTCCCACGCCCAAAGAACTGTTAGCCAGGAGTCTCATGCTGCACAGCAATGCAAAACATTAGGCTCAGGTAGAGCCAGCTATCATTTTCTAGAAATAGACACTTCTAGCATTTCCCGACCCAGCATGCACAAATGGGTCACTAAATCCTCTGTCGTTCATGTAGCATATATAGAGAATTGTTATGAAAGTTTACCTTTCTGGAAGTCAGTGTAAATACGTTTTGTACACAACAGAATTCAAGCAGTGTAATCACCATTGTGTCTTATGTAACCTTTCAGCACGTTCTGCAAAATTGCCGTCCCTTCCTCAAACGCTGCAGTTCTGATACAGCCTGTCAGTGAGCATTCACAAACATTCACTGCTCAGAAGCATAAACCAATCTCTGTTTGGTGGACAGGAAACCTATTGCATTTTTATTAATTTAGTTAGTTAGTTGACATTTAGCAGAAAACATTAAAAAATCAATTTTGGATTAAAAAACATAAAATACAAGTCTCTAAATTGGAAGATGTAATTAACAAAACCCATTTCTGCATGTGGGAGAAAATTTGCTACGAAGGAATAAGGCATCTATCCTACATATCTGTTTAAGTGAGAGGCACACTGTGGTTCTGGGCTCCTCAGAACAAGAAAAGACAAGGAGCTGCTGGAGAGGGTCCAGCAGAGAGCCACAAAGACCATTTGGGGTCTGGAGCATCTCTTTTATGAGGGGAGACTGGAAGCTGGGCCTGTTTAGCTTAGAGAACACTGAGAGGGGATCACATTAACGCATATAAATATCTCAAAGGTGGGTGCCAAGAGGATGGTGCCAGGCTCTTTCCAGTGGTGCCCAGTGACAGGACGAGGAACAGTGGCCATACGCTTAACACATAAGAAGTTCTCCCTCAACACGAGGAAGAACTTTACAGTGGCAGGGCACTGGAACAGGCTGCCCAGGGAGATCACGGATTCTCCCTCTCTGGATATATTCAATCCCCACCTGGACACGTTCCTGTGCCACCTGCTCCAGGTGACCCTGCCTTGGCAGGGGGGTCGGACTGGACGATCTCCAGAGGTCCCTTCCAAACCAAACCGCTGTGTGATTCTGTGAACCCCTCCGGCATTCCCCGCCTACACGGCGAGCAGCGCGGGCGACGGCCCCGCACACACAGAGCTCCACACAACCCAGCCGAGCTCGTCCTTCCCACTGCCAGCCGCGCACGTGGCGCCGGGCCGCAGGGCGAGCCCCCTGGGCACGGAGAGACCGGCCGGGCCCCCGCGGGGCCGCTTTGCCCCCGCCCCGCGCGGCCTCAGGC
>VZRS01002397.1:77650-161714 GCA_013398055.1 Ifrita kowaldi
CCCCGAAAGGCTGCTCTGTCTTTAAGAAAAAAACCCTTATTCTTAGCCTAACATAGGGTATTATAAAATAAACAGTCTTCATACAGATGCAGAATACGCGTGTCTGAGGTGTTGATGCTTGGGCAGAAAGGAGATTTTGCGGGGTGGTGAGAAATTTCACTTCAGGCTAGCATAGCTGTGGGCAGCATCGGTTTCTAATATCAATTTTTCAGGAAGTGAGCAATTTCTCGGATGTTTCTGCAACTGCCCTTATTCTAGTTTGTGAAGGGCTTGCTGTCGTTCTTGTCACTTCTGTTGAACTTCCCTGTTTGATATCAGCAGAAGCGAGAAGGTGGCCATGTCGGAGCTCTGAGCTTCCAACTTTCTTCGCTCATGGCTGTTGGTGGGGTTTATTTGGGTTATGGTTAATGATACAACTGGCTCCAGCTGAAAGCAGCAAAACTTCCGGAGTGTGACTAACTTCATTGGAAAGCTCTTGGACACTGATCCCACTGAAGGTTGATTCTGCCTAGATAAAAATAGTTTCATGGGTCTTTGTAGTCAGGGAGCCTGCCTGAAGCTGGTAAGCCCTGTGTGCAACCTGCTAAATAATTTAGAATCAATTGTGCCACAAAAAAAAGCTGAAAGAACAGAATTCAGAGTTCTGTAAATGGTTTTTGGGAACTGTTGGAGAAATAACAGATGTGAAAAGAGAGGTGAACACTGGTAAAAAATACTACTTTATTCAAAGAGTCTGAAGCTGCTGCACCAAGGCCTTCTTGGTCCCAAGAGGGAAAACTTCTATTCCCTGTTAAAGCATTTGATGTTCTGGCTTGTACTTTTAATTCAGTATTAAAAGAGCTGGACATGGCTGATGCTGCACATACTACACTTAATCCCAAAAATCCTGCATTGCACTGGGTAATGTATGTTTGCCTAAAGGTTTAACTTAGCACTGTGTTGAAGTTCCTCAAAATTAAAAAACAAAGACTGTATGGCAGTTTTTTTAGGTAGCTCATTCTAACAGTTAAATTAACACAGACCTATTTTTAAAGCATAGTCACAGAAAAGTGCATTAACACGAAGTTGATTGTAGAAAGATCCTAAATTTACAGTAGGAATTCAGCCAATATCTAGAGTAGGAATTAGACCAATACTAGGTGGGCCCTTCCTCGCTGTTCACAAATGGTCTTCCAGAACAAAGCCAACTAAGTCTTCAGATCAGGGGGGACTAAAGGAACCAGCAGAGGATGGAAATGTTCTTTCTATGGTTGGGTCAGGGAGAGTGAATCTGCTGGGAGGTTCAGCTCTACTTTTGGTGCTCAGATTTTCCCTTTCCATATGAAAAATGACTAAACTATTGTATTTGTTTTTCCCTAAGGTGGTCAGCCCAGAAATGTGCAGCCTTTTAGTGATGAAGATGCTTCAATCGAAACTATGAGCCACTGCAGTGGCTTCAGTGATCCTGCTAGCTTCACTGAGGATGGTAAATTCTTTCATTTATATCTATTCATCTTTTTAAAAACTTAAAACCTGAGCTGATTTGGTAGTTCTGATGTAGTAGTTTTGAGTAGTAGACTGTAAGTAGCAGTAAAAAAATAATGGCATTACATTAGTGCTATCTGATGGTTAATCCAGTGGCTATTGCTTTGTTTGGTAAGAATATACTCCAGGTTTCATGAGCCTTGTGAAACTGTGAGGCTCTTTTCTATTAGAATTAGGCAGTGCTGATAGAGAGACTATAAGAATTTTAAGGTGTATTATAAGACATGAATTTTCATAACAGGTAGTTGAAGCAGTAACAACTACAGAAGAGTTTAAGATGGGAAGAGTCACATTTGCCTGTTTTGAGCTAGATTTGTGCTTTGTCTCCTTTACCATCTTTGCAACCTGGACTGCTCTAATGTCATTTTGTTGGGAGGAGGGGACCTGAAAACCTGCTACAGGGGGGATAAGACAGGGAGCCATCTCTGGATATGTGCCACTCTTAACTGAGCTCCTGTTGCAGAGGTATCTGAATTGATGCCGTATAGGACAGGCTGCTTTGACTCACTGCATCAGCTGTGAGCACCTTGCCGTACTCCAGGGGTAGATGTAGTGGACTGGATGAAAATGTGTTGTTGACAGGATTGGCTGATGGTCATCAGATGGAGAAAATTCATATAAGACCTGAACTGCTCCCTTGTTCGTTCTTGGCACATGTAAGAAGCAGATCTAGAAACAGCACAGGTGTATCAGTGGGCCAGTTTCTACAAAAGTATTTTAGGGTGCAGTCTGATCTAGTAGGTTTAACACCATTGTGCTGCTCTAATACTGAACAATTCTGTAGCTGTTGTCTGTGTTAAGCTGCTTTCTTATTAGTGTTAAAAACATTGTGTTGGAACTACTGTGTCTGCTAGTGAAATGTGTATCAGTAGGACTAAATTGTTTCTTCTGGATTAGGGCCTGAAGTTGATGAAGAAGCCACTCAAGAAGACTTAGAATACAAGTTGAAGGGATTTATTGATCTTACGTTGGACAAGAGGTATAGTCTGCTTGAAGAAACATTCGTACATTGTTCTCTTGCTTTCTCCAATTTAATAGGGAAAACACACATCAAATCTTTTCATATGCTTGCTGGGGAGGGCTTCTGGATCTAAAAAGACCTTTTTCCCTCCACCAATTTTCTTGGATGGGTTAGACTTTCCTTTCCTAATACATTAGAGTGACTTTCCTTATAGCCTGCAGTACCACTGTGAACTCTGTCTCTAAACAAAATTCTGCTGTCCTTGAGTAAGGAAGCAATTCAGAGCATTTCATTTCTTCCTGTTACTTCTGTGGGTTACTCTGTTGTTGGGTGCAGACAAATATAAACTGCCGTAAAGCAAAGGTGGAGGTTTAACTGATGTGTGCCGGTTTCAGGAGGTCTTCCTTCTCTCTTCTAACAGTGCCAAGACAAGACAAGCAGCCCTTGAAAGTCTGAAAAGTGCATTTTCTTCTAAAATACTATATGAATTTATCATGGAAAGGAGAATGACTCTAACTGATAGCATTGAGCGCTGCATAAAGAAAGGTAATTAACATGAATGCTATTAGAAAGCAATAATCCCTATGAAATAGCATGTTGTTTAAAAGAACTTAAGATTTTGAATGTTCTCTAATACTTTACGGAGTGCTTAATAATTCAGGTAACATTCTTTTTTTAAATCTAGGTGTCACATTTTAACTGTCCTAGAAAATTAACTGAAATTATCTTGTATCTATTGGTTTCTGAATTTCCACTTACGTGCTTTCAGGGTGTTATCTGTAGAGATTAAATGAAGAAGGCAATGCAGAAGGTGATTGCTCATCACTGTGTTAATCCCTAGGTAAGAGTGATGAACAGTGTGCAGCTGCTGGACTGGCGTGCCTTCTGTGTGTGCAGATGGGGTCAGGAATTGAAAGCGAGGAGATTTTTAAGACCCTTGGTCCAGTTCTGAAGAAGATTGTCTGTGATGGAACAGCCAGTATCCAAGCCAGACAGGCTGTAAGTATGAAATGTTTATTTGCCAGGCAGGGACAGAGGGCTGCTCTTGACCAGTTCACTATTGTGTAATCCAGAACTAAAGGTTACCATGCTAGTGTGTACTCACAATGTTGACATATGCTCTGAATGATGCATAGCAGTTTTCACTGGCTTAAAAAGTTCCACCTGAAGGTTGAATGTGATTCTCTTCTTCAACCTAGGGCCCTCTTAAAGAGCTGTTACATGTAGTACTTTATCAAGTGTCTGAACTCACTGTATTGCAGTCTCCATACTGCAGTTCTGAGGACTGATGTTGAGGTCCTAGAAAACATTTTCCCACTTTCCTACTGAGTGATATATTCTTCCTGTATTAATTTTATTTTATTCTTGAAATTTAATTTTGTTCTTAAACAGCATAGGAATGTTACATAAGCATTTACATTTATTTATGGTAAAATCACACACAGCACATCTGTACTACATAAACAATACAGTCATACTACCAAAAATATTTCTAAGTTACTTTTGCCCAGTCATCTCATCTGTATATCAGTGGTATGCTTGAAATAGTGAGTGAAGACTGTCCAAAGCTCTTGCCAACAGTTTTGCTTTTTCTTAAACTTCAGAGATTCAAGTAATATTCTCCGCCTTCCCTTTATTATTATGTGGCTGGCTACTCCTATTCTAGTCAAGCTATGGCACAATAGATACTGTCAGCTGCAAAAGGAGATATTAGTTCAACAGCAGTTATTTCTACAAACAAACAAAAGCTACTAAAGTTTGTCCTGTTTAAATGTAGTTTTGAGTCCTGTGTGGTTAGTGCAAGCATCACTTTCAAACGCTTTTTTCCTTACTCTTGGTAAGAGAAATTGGACTAGAATATGGGGCATATGGAACAGATCTGCAGAAGTTGGAAAGTTCTAGGAAAGGCTTTTGAAGTGCAGAGTTTTTATGCCATTTATTGTAATAGTGGTCAGAAGGGGAAACATTTCCCGCAGCCATGAATAAATATTGTACGTTCGTTACTGTTTTTCAGCATAATTTCTGCTAAATCCTAGTGAGATTTAAAATCAGTGGGTGAAAAGAGTGCTATGTGTAGCTTTTTTAAGGGCTTTGTAAGCTATTTTAAAATAATAATATGTGAAAAATTAAGGCTTGTGAGTAGCATATGCTGTAAATCATCCTGAGAGTAGATGGGAATTGGGAGCTAAGTATTACAAAGAAGCTGCATTAAACAAGAGTTGGAGACTTCTAGACTTTGCTAAGGTCTTAATCTCAAGTTTCTGTTACTTCAGATGTTAAATATCAAAGGTCCCAAGTTTGAAAGTTTTGTCAACTGTAACGTTATTGTTAAATACTGACACTTTTTTTTTTCTTTTGTGTCTAGTGTGCAACCTGCTTAGGGATTTGTTGTTTCATTGTCACTGATGACATTACGGTGAGGATGATTGATACCTTTCAGATGTAATAAGATATGAAAGATGAAAACGTGTGACTCTTAAGCCACTTCCATTATGGTTTTTCCCTTGTACAGGAACTGTACTCTACTATGGAATGCCTGGAAAACATCTTCACTAAGGCTTATCAGCGAGATAGAGACACTAACGGTGTATCAAGTACCCATAATACTGTGCTTCATGTCAGTGCTCTCTTAGCATGGACACTGTTGTTGACCATTTGTCCAATGAATGAAGTGAAGAAGAAAATTGAAATGTGAGTATCTTTCTTGAAAAGCAGAATTTGTAATGACTGTTTATATGCAATGAAACAGTGTCAGCAAAATTTAGGTCTTAATGGAATATGACTTACTCCTTAGGCACTTGCATAAACTTCCAAGTCTGCTGTCTTGTGATGATCTCAACATGAGAATAGCTGCTGGAGAAACACTGGCGCTTCTGTTTGAACTGGCACGTGAAACAGATGCTGTGAGTAGATGTCAGCAGCTAAACCTTCTTTCATCAGGACAATGATGAGACAATTTACTTAACCTGTGTTGCATAGCACCCTGGATCTCAACAAGTAGCAAATAATTCCGTGGTTTATGCTCTTTTTAGTGAGTCTGTCCCAGTGTAAGTGGGTATAGCAATAATTCACAGCTGTCGTTATTTTACACTTAATTTCTGTATTGCAAAACGGGACCAGTGTAACAAAATGCATCAAATACTATTGATAAGCAACTAGAAATATGGAATGCAAGATTTAAAATCTAAATGTAACTCCTGCTTTAAAATAAAATAAAAAAGATATCTCCAGAGAGATTCCAGGGTAAAACAGTATTGTTTACTGTAGTGGGAACACTCATCAGATGCTTATGTAGACAAGTTTGAGTAGTTCACAATCTGCACAATTCTGCTCTCACAGCCAAAAATCTATCATCAGGTGGAAAACAAGTTGACTTTAAGTATTGTTTTTTCAGTATTCTTACTTAGGTAACTTGAGAAGAATAACTCATATTGCTTGATGGTTTCAGAGCATTTGACTATTTGTCAGTTAAGAACTAGGCTGTCATTTTAAGGGGGAGATTTTTAAAGAATTTCCACGAATTTTGCACAGATACCAGTATTACTATGTTTGGTGAGATTTCGTGGAGATTGTTTTTGAACTGGATTTAGGTGCAAGCTGCTCAACATTAGCTTGTCCACAGCTAAAGTTTTCTTTATGTTCTTCAATATGCCTTATTAATTTTCAGACTGTTTCCTTGACAGCCCAGAAGAAAACAGCCTCCTCCTGCTTACACATGGCACAGTTAGGGAGAGTTGCCTGAAGGGCTCCCAGCTCAATCAAGGCTGCTGTGCTTTGCCAGAATGCTGTCTGAAGTGAAAAGATAACTCCATTTGAATCAGGAATCATGACACACTAGCACTGCATAATCTGAAACAATATGTTAAGGCTTCTGTATAAGTGCAAGCAGTGTGGATATGAGTGTCTTGGCTATGGAAGTCAGCTTTAAAAGGAGCAAAATAAATGGGAACCACAACTTGATCCTTTATTTGGTCAAGCTGGCCAAGTAATTAAAATCTTAAAATGTGTTAACAAACTAGACTGCATTCGCTACAAATCTCTTCTGCTTCATTGAGGAAATGCCCCTTTAATCATTACAAATTATTCTCATTGGATCTTCAACAATCAGTGCAGATTAAAAATACTTACTGTATTTGCCTTTGACCAGTTCCTTTCAGAAAGCATGCAGTAAAATCAATCTTTTCAGTTGACATGACAAAACATTCAGATTTAAAAAACCCCACAAACCACAGAAACTTATTTTTACATAAGGATGCATACATTTGTACTAGTCCAGGTGAACTGCTGCCAAATTATTAAATGCAGTGGAGAAAATATTTATTTATATGTATGTAAAGCACATATTATTTAATATAATGAATAACAGTTATTTATTACAGTTTACTTAAAATGTTTTGTTAAGCATTTAAAAAAACAAACCTGCTTTCTAGTTTCCCATTCCATACAAGACTTACAGCTAAATATTCCATACCCTCAGTCTAATGGTGTGTCACAATCTGCCTCCAGCAGCATGAATTCTGTGCTAACAACATTAAAGTGCCCACAGCTTGTTGACAGAAGTAGTTCAGCAGATCTGTTAGACAGTTTGAGTCCCTTGGAATTATGCAGCAGAACGGATTAGCGGGTGTATATGGCAGGTTCACATGGCTGACTACCAAAATAGACTTTGTTAGCGCCCTTCCTGGTAAACTGGGTGCTGTGACTTTGTTCTTGCTGGCTTAAATGCTGCAAATGGAACTGCAGAAGTGCTCCCTGTCTTTTTAAATAACGTAAGAGGTTGTAGAGATCTACATGGCCAAAATTTAAAAGAGATCCATTTTCTGATTTGTGGGGAAAGAGGTTAAGGCCAGAAAATAAAATAATTTTAAAAAACCCTAAAATTTGTTGTTGTTGTTGTTAACCTAGGATTTCTTTTATGAAGATATGGACCTTCTAACAGAGAAACTAAGAGCTCTGGCTACTGATGGAAACAAGCACCGGGCCAAAGTGGATAAAAGAAAGCAGCGATCTGTCTTCAGAGATGTTCTACGGGCTGTTGAGGTGATTCTTTTGTCCCAGTCACAATCTAGACCTTTAAAATACATAGTGTACAATTTAGGGAAATCAATTTTATTATTAAACAGAATTACTGTTTCAGTGAAAGAAACAGGAAAAACTATTTTAAGTGAGATTTCACAGTCTGATCACTTGAGTGAAATAGAACTGTTTTTTTAGGAATGTAGAACAAAGATACTTGGAATAGTTAAACATCTTGGAAGCTAAGAAGAAGGCTTGGCATGATTTGAAATCGCCTTTAAGATTCTGCCTGTAGAAGGATCTGAGTCAGCTATTATCGTATATTGTATTTCATTGTCCCAAATGTATCTACTCATTACTTGTAAGGTAGAGACTAAATGAGGCTTACAGGCTGACTTAAAGGTGACTCCTGCACTCAGAACTGATTTTTCTGGGGATGAGTCCAATTCTTAAAGTAATTTTAAAGATAAAAGTTGCGCATTTGTTTTTTGAAAAGCTTTCTAATAGTGAAGAATATCAGCTTCAAATTCTATGTTAGATTTGACTGTAGTTATGCATGTGCTTTATGATCAAATACAATGTTTAGTATATTTATACTATATTATTTGGAGGGTTTTGGTGTGCCAAATTTATCAGTGAAAACAAAGCTCACTGAGATGTATAAAATTCCTTGTACAAAAGACTGCTTAAGTTAAAATTATATACGTTGTTTCCTTTGATTTTTGCTTAGGAGCGTGACTTTCCTACAGAGATGGTGAAGTTTGGACCTGAGCGCATGTATATTGACTGCTGGGTTAAAAAGCAAACTTACGAGACATTCAAAGAAATCCTGGGGTCAGGGATGCAATATCATTTGCAGGTGAGCTGCTCTTTGACACTTGCTCAGACTGTTGCTCCGTGTCTGGCTTTGATATAATTCAGTCTGAATTACAAAATCCTGAGTAGAACTTAGCAAAATGATGAGCTTTGCATTTGAGATGTTAAAAGACAGCTCTTAAAAAATAAGTACAGTGAGCTAAAATGATCTAGGTAAGCTGCTTCTGAGTTGTAGCCTGGGTGTGCTGGCTTAGTAATTGACTTCTCCAAGAAGTACAAAATTTAAACTGAATATCTTTCTAGCTTCAGGGTTTTTCCTGAATCCTTATGCTCTCTTTCAGCAGAGTGGTGTAGTCGTCTGGCTGCTATAAAGCTGCGTGCTTCCACCCTTCCTGTGCAAGACTGTAAAAGGAAGGCAAAGTTTTAGTCAAAAATAATGAACACAGCTTGCAGCCCGATGATGACAGCATTCCAGAAGAGGAGGCATAAGTCTTTATCTCTTTTCTGGGAACTGCTTGTTTACTGTCATCTGTTTACATATGTAGCAGAAGCAGGAAGTGTACCTTAGGAATATATGCTCCCAAATTGCTGTGATAATCATGGGGTTAAAATCTTCAGTCCTGTGTTAATTGAATTTCTGTGTGACTGAGGGAGCTCAGGCATGTAGCAGGTTTTTCAGTTTTTTCAAGTACTACTTTCACAGCCAGATACTTTAAAGTGTTGTGAAACCATACAGGTCTGTTCAGCTGCCTGATTATGTGTAGAGCAGAACAGTGTCTCATTTGCTGGGACAAAAATATCAAAGGAGGCAGGAGGAGCTGTCTGTCTTCTCAAGGTGGCAGTTTTTGCTTTTAGCCTTATTCTAGTTAAAGGAGGAAGTGTTCTTGACTTAAATGCAAAAGATAACAGCAATTTGACACAAATCTTAGTCTTTCTTACTGGAATACTTGATATTTAACAGTAGTCAACTTTAGAGACTTGATAATTAGAAAGGAAACTGATCATTTGGTGTGTTTCTTGTTTAGTCAAATGACTTTCTTCGGAATGTGTTTGAGCTTGGTCCACCAGTAATGCTGGATGCTGCGACTCTTAAAACAATGAAGATATCCCGTTTTGAAAGGGTAGGTTATTGCACCTTAATGAATTTTCTTTACTTCATACTCTAATTCATTTCTCCTGCACTTCAGAAGCTGTCATTGTTACGCTTGTCACTGTAGTTCTGAGTGCCTCTTATTGTCATGAATGAAACCCAGCTTTGTATGCATCTATGAACTCTTAAGATTTTCCACTGGGTGTGTGTCTGCTACTGTGTTTTTTCCAAGGGGTCTGAAGGTTGATGTGGTTGCTACCAGATTCATGTTCCACACATGTGAAACTTGGTCTCTTCTGAGAGATACATGCCTTTGGGGAGGGACCTATGGGAAACCATGGAAACTGAGTCTTTCTAAAGACAGTATCCCAAACTCTGCAGTGTGAAATGGGCACTAGGAGGTTGACCTTATTCTGTTGTTTGTGAATGCATTCATCCTGCATATAATTTGGGGAATGGTGCTACCAAGTTCAGTGTGGGGGTGAACATAACTTACATGGTATCTGTTTGATGTTCAAGACTGACTGGCTTCCAGAACTGCTCATAGTTCAGCCTTCCTTATACAGGCCAAGTTTCTTTTAAATATATATGTATATATGTCTGTATATATATACTAAAATTAAATCAGCCTTTGGTGCAAAGATAGCATACTGTAAATTTCAGAAGGCCTACCAGTTTACTTCAAAGATTAATAAAAAGATATTTTCATTTGTTTTGTCACATGAAAAATCTGTGAAGGGCATAAACCCTATGTAATTATTTTTCTTTTTTTATTTTGTAGCACTTGTACAACTCTGCAGCATTCAAGGCTCGGACAAAGGCTAGAAGTAAATGTCGTGATAAAAGAGCAGACGTGGGGGAATTTTTTTAGACTCCCTTTTCAATAGGGTTCAATTTTCATAATTAAAATGAATTTGTAACATTTAAATGACTTTTTTAACTTCTGTAGTCAGTTTGCAGTTGTGCACGGGTTTGTTACATAGTCTGTAAATATGATGCATGTTGTTGCTTAGTTGCATATACACTGTGTATAGATTGGTGTAACATTTGGTGCAGGGATACATTATAACACTCATATTAGCCCCCCACTAGCTCCAAAGGTTGATTATGCTGTAACTGATACATTAAATGGGGTGGATAACTGTAGTCAATTACTGTGTGTCAGATTGCATTCTTTATATAAAGGTAAAGTAATTCATTGACTAAGTGTTTTGGTATGAATGTGCTAATATGAAAAGATGACCATGTTTGTGTGAAATTATTTTAGTAACTTTTTAAAACTCTCCAGGGGTAGAAGGACAAAGAAATTCCTATATGTGTAACTTCATCCTGACAGAGTATGAAGTTCAGTAACTTCCACTAACAGTCAAATAGTGAATGACAAATACTTGCCTCCATGTAAAATAAAAGCAAAATTCTTGTGTTCTGAAATGGAGTATTCAATTTTTGGAATAAAGATGTTTCTCACTGTCTGCTCTCTGTGTAAAAGTAATTATTCCATGAATGAAAAGCTGTAACACTGGCAAAACCCAAAGGCTGAAAGGGATGGGTTTGTTTATTTGCTGTTTCAGACACATGCTCTAGTAGATGCTACATACGAGTCTACCTTGCTGTGTTTCAAAGGTGTCTCACACTTGCATAAGGTCTGCACAACAGCCTCTAATCTTGATTTGTCATTGCTTCTCTAATGGTCAAAAGTTTTCTAGTTTTGGTGCTGCAAAACACATTGTCCTTTATCTTAGAGGAGCCATTCCAGCTACCCTGTGTTCATCATGTTGAAAACTACTCTTCTAACCTCAATTTCTGGTTCTGTAGGACTGAAGTGTGCCAGTAATTGAGAACTGTCTTAGGAATAGTGTAGGGGGTTATGTAATAAAGACACTAAAACCGAGATAGCTGGAGTTTCTGAACCTGAAGATCTATAAAAATGCTTGTTAGAATAAACATTCTTAAAATGTTTATCACCAGATGAAGTAAACATTGCATTGAAAACAACACCGCCCCCTGAAAACTCTTGCCTGCTCTGATAAGGGAAAGTTTGGGTTGGTGTGGAGTTTGTTGGTGGTTTTTTTCTTTTTTTTTTTCCAACTCAAAGTCTCTGGTTACAGCAGAACCTATTCCAGAAAGTCCATGAATACTAATGAGCTGTACCTTCTCCATTACCCTGGTTCCCCCCACCTTAAATAATCCACTATGTACGAACTTGTTTGGCTTACAAAACTGATCTCTTGGACTAGACAAATCTTTCACCTGCGATCTGTGATGATGGACATGTGTTGTCAGTGTCATACAAGTGGAGAAAAAACTTCTGATCCTTGAATGAGGTGAAGTTATGTGCCTGTACTTGCCCAGCCCAAGACAGTTCCCTTTGAGCCAAACTGTTCCCTCAAGCCTGTTGGCCTCTCCTTTGGCTTCTGTGTAGTCACCTTTGGTGTCCTTTGCCAGGCACTTTTGATAGCTTCCTGCCAAGCGTTTCTGCAGCCCTTCCTGGCAGGGGGCCAAGCAGATGGTTGCGTTTTTCCCTGTTCCACTGTAGGTGCCACCCACAGTGATCTGCGTATCTTCTAGGGCTGTTGCAGAGGTGGGGTGTTCTGCAGTCCTGCAGACATCCCAGGGGTTTGCAGACCTTTTCAAGCTTAGAACTGGAGATGCCTGGGTCCTTGTCTTATGATTATGTTGGTGTCAGGAGTTTTTGGGGCATGGGAGTCAGCACTGATTTTTTTTCTGGCTTGCAATTCCTTATTTGGAGGGAGGATTTCCAGGAGACTCCTGCAGAAAGGGAGCAGAACTTGTCGGCTTAGGGCAGGAAGTATGAGTCAGGTGATCTATTCTCTATTGTTTCCTGAAAGAAATATGTTTAGTGGCAGTTTAAAGGGATTCAGAATTTTAGATATAGGATGGCTTCAGAAAGAATTTGTTGTTTTGAGCTGCAGTCCCTGTGTGTGTCAGCTGCCTGTCAATACAGTGCGCTGTAACATTGCCTTCTGCAATGTCAGCAAGGAAAGTGATCAAAAGAACTGTCAGCAAAGGAGCAATTACACTGCTCACCACCAGTTCATCAGAATTTAATCTTTGAACAACTAAGGATACCAGACAAATTAGTCCACCCTGTAATACTTATCCACTTGAATTCGTAAACTGTATGGGAGAAGGGGGAAAGACCCTATTTTTTCCAGTCTATGACTTTAAAATACTCATGACTGCAATACTGGAGATATGACTCTTCTGCATAGCAAACTGGTTACTCATAGCTACAGTATTGTAGATATGACTCTTCTGCATAGCAAACTGGTTACTCATAGCTACAGTATTGTAGATATGACTCTTCTGCATAGCAAATACATTTTAGATAAGCACTAAACCCAAGAGGTTTGGGACTAACCGAAAGGTTAGTGAAATACTGACCATCAGTAACAACCCTCGTTCTCCATGACGGGATATTATCATGATTCCAATATGAAAAAAGAGACCTGTGTTTGTGCTGATTTCTGTTTTAGCAGATAGATTTTGTGAAGTGAGTATACTTAGCCAAGTTGAACTCTAAATATAGACTGAAAGGGGCAGTCTGTTTCATAGCTGTCTTTATGGGTACTGCAGGACTTGACAGGTTCCTATGGGAGTAAAAGTAGAGAGAGGAACTGCAGACCAAGTTTTCTCCACATGATTTTCACTGGCTGATTTCTTCCGTACTGGCACATTACCTGAATGTAATTATGTTGTAAGTAATGTTTCATTCTCCTGTTTTTTTAACCTTTTAGATTTTATTTCCTTTTTTTTTTCTGTGAAGAATTTTCAATGTGTTCTCATTCTAAGTTTTTATTTTACATCAACAACTTAAGAAGAAATTTAAAAGTTGCATAGGGGAAAAAAGTCTTTAGGCAAGATTAAAGTACAAGATAAAGTGAATCCAAAGCTCCCAATGTTTAGATTGGTTTGTTGGGAAAATAATCAATATTTTTGTCCAGTGACACTGACGTTTGTATCCTTTCTCCTTTGGCATGTCAATGGAATCAAACAAATGTAATATAAACTTTTTAAATTAATAATGGTAATCTTGACTGTTTGCATGTGCAAATAATTAAATGATTAGTAGTAAATGCAGAAACATATAATTCATAATACTAATGAATCAAAGGTACTCACATTTATTACAGCTCAAGCTGTTAAGAAGAGTCTTCCCTGAAGCTGCAGGGAGGCATTAATGAAAATACCCAAGAGAAACAACCGCTCTTCAGGATCTAAAAATAACCAAAAGCCTTTGTGCATGAAGCGGTAACTGTTCGCTGCCCGCTCAAATGCAGGGCTCCATAATGGTTGTGTTGGCTGCAGATGTGCACGTGGGGAGACAGCAGAGCAGAGCCAGCTCTGGTGAGGACGTGGCTCACAGACTGTGCTGCCTGGTGCCACGTGATGTTCTAGAGGAAGGACAGTGGGCACAGCCATCTGTCCTGAAGTTACTGCTGCACACCTAAAAATCATACACTAGGTAAGGCTAACCCCTATTATGCCAGCTTTTCTGCACTTTCTTTGTACTTTGAAGCAACAGTTCTGAACAGAGAAAAAAATAAGCTGTAATCTTTTCTTGTGGGCTATTAAAAAGAGATATGAAAATAATCCATATAGTCCTGTCAGTCTTCACTAGCAGGAGAACAAGCCCTGTTGTCAGGATTGATTTCAGTGCTTAGTCTTCAGACTTACTGAGGCTCATTGAATGTCTGCTTCGCTGTGTGCTCAGGTTTGGGGGAATTACAACAATCTCCTGCATTTGGTTTGATGAGGGAAGGAGTGAGTGTTTTCTGCAAACAATCAGGGCTATATTCCTCAAATTTTAGGTTTTTAATTTAAGTGTTATATTAGGAATCTGGTTGCACTGTGTTCTCTGTTCCTTGGAGAGAACAAGAAGGCTCAGAAGCACGTCAAGAGGACAGTTCAACCCATCTAGGATTCAGAAATCACCCTTAGGTGCTTTGCACACATCATCAAGGGCGGTTTGCATCCCGTGAAGTGCTGATTTATGTTGGCAGGTAAAATTGAACTTGGGAGCTTTATAAAATACTAAATGGGTAACATGCGCTTTACTCCAAATTTAAACTAACCTGTGTGAGCTCCCTCCTTACATTCACTAGCAAGAAAAAGATACATTTAGGCTGTGATTCTAAGGTGAGAAAGGCATATCTTAGAATAAGAGGGCTGTTACCTGGAGGAATGTATTTTTCTTCAATAATTACAGAGGGAGTTTTCAGTGACAAGTGTAGACAAACGTGCCTACTTAGAGTGTCTGCATCTCCTTATGGCTAGAAGTGTAGTTTGTTTCTAGGAGACATTTTTGGAATCAGAGTGGTGTAAAGAAAAGAAAAAGACTGATAAGGAATCGTGCAATACGTAGAAGCAGCCTCCTTAGGTATTGCTTCTTTTCTATATATAATCTTCTTTCAAAACTGTATTTATATTAAGAATCATTCACTAAGTTCGTGTACCCAGACTCTGCAGAGAAACTGTTTTTGCTGATTGGACCTCATCCAGTGCCTTTTTTTAAAGCAAGGGGTATTAGTCTGAAGAAAAAGCTTTTTAAATTTGTCCAAAACTATGTGAAGTAGAACCACATTACAAGACTGTTATTTTTTGTTCCATTTTTCACAAATAATAACTTCACAGTGATATTCTAAGGTATGTAAATAGACACATACCCTTGTTGCTCATTTCCCACATTCATACCTGCTTTCCCTGTCTTATCTCTGAATGATTTGATGCTGAAAGAAGAGGACTTGAGTGACATCCTTTCGGGAAGTGTTAGTGAAGCTTTGGCTTTCACTGTGGTCAGGATCTCACACCACCTCTTACCAAGTACTCACCAAATCAAAGGATAATATACTAAATAGGTACCATTCAAATCAATGCTGGAGCCAGTCAAACTGATTTTTCTCTTTCTCTCTTTTCCCATACATATACATATGTGCACAAACACAATGTAAAAACGAAATGTTTCAATCATCAAAGATTTCCAAGAATAAACAAGTGCTATGAACTGAGTTATCCCTGCCTTCAAGATCTAGTAAGTGCGCTGGTCATACAAATCCCTTTATTTTAAGGATCGCTTAGGCTGCTCAGTATTTCTTTAGAACAGGACACCAACTGTTACCAGTAATATTCCCATAGCCATGTGTTAATTAACCTTTTAAATTATTATTTCCTTTAGATACAATGGAGAGGCCTTCCTTGGGATTTAACCTGCCTGATACTCATGAAGAAGGAAAACTTTATGTAGTTGATTCCCTAAACAACCTAAACAAGCTAAATGTTTGTCCAGATGAATCCCAACGTTCACTAGGTATGCACGATAGGTGATCTGTGGATTTCTATATATACAATCCATATTGTGTGTCACTGATGTCAACAGACTAATAGGCCAATGTGTATGCCAAGCTCTGTACTGAAAAATGTAAGAAAAAGATTGAAAATGGCATAATTTAGACAGATCAGACAATGATTTAGCTGCCCCTGCTGTGTATTTCCACATTAGGTTCTTGAAAATCCTTGCACTTAGTTGAGATTTACTGTCAAACCTGAACTTATCTTCCATTTCAGTCAGGATTTATGAGGTGATCACTTGCAGGATAATGTCTCTAGTAATGCCCAATATACAACTTCTATATAAATAGCGTCATAACTCTTCCCAAGAACTAAAATTCATAAGTGGCAATAGAAGCACCTGAGAATTTCTCTTCATTCCTTTAAGACACATCTCCTAAGAACTCAAACTGGTTACCTGAAATATCCTGTGGAATCTTTAAGCATTTTACTTTCCAGACATTCTTTACTTATAGTTTCAGATATGGCTCCCGCACTTCTACTGGTTTGATAAGGCTTTTGCCTTTGATTTCTCACAGCAACAGGAATATTTTCACCCAGTGATATCTACAATGTATTTCAGTTCTTTGTGACCTGAAAATATCTTAAAACCTGGAGCTCTTCAGCAACATTCCACGCAGCAATATTTGAATGTGCTCTTATTTCCCTTGCTGTAATGGCAAATTTGAGTGAAGAAATTTATAGATCAACAGCTGCGTTGAAGCATGTTTCAAGTGGCCATAACTTAATCATGCTTCTAGTTATGGGTCTTAAATGTTTTCTCATTGCTTCTGTTTCCAAGTCCTCTAACTTTTCCTAATCCAGCTAACTAGAGTGGTGCTGGTTTCTGCATTTAATGCAGATATGTCAGACAAAGCACTAAATTCTCATATGCAGATTATCTTGATATTGTCACTTCTGCAAGTAGAAAATGAGGCAATGGCATACGTAGATATTAATGTCAAAGAAACTCCTTTCAGTGTGACTGTTTTGCTTTCTTTTGCAATTTTTATTGGACAGTATAATTTACTTTCCAGGTATATATACAAAGTTCTGTGGAAACGTATGTGGTTCTCTGAAATAATCACATGCATGCATTGATTATTCCTCTCTACGTTTCAGTAGTAAATAATGGTAACTTAATAAGTATTTTATTCACAAATTTGTAAAGTCCTTTGGTTCCTTCTAGGATTATTCTTTTAATGTAGTTTTTAAGCTCGGAGAGTCTGTAGGTACCTCATACCATCAGCTACCTCACTCAGCAGCATAGAACTTTGGTTGTCTTGCCAGAAAATCAGAGACATGTCAAAAGATATTTAAAATGTGTATAGCTTCTAGTTTCTTCAGTAGGAGCCATTCAGTAATTTCTTTATGTTTTAGATGATAAAATGTTCCCACTGTTTGCAGTTTGACGAGAATGTGTGCTCACCAATTCCTCACAACACTACAGTCTGGCACGTTCAGCCTGATGAAATAGTAAGAAGTATTCATGAGGCAGAGTGAGCTCAGACCACTTCTGAGACCGCTATTGAAAGCTTAGGATGCTTGGCAGCCAGCAGTAGCAGGCCCTGCCCATCCCTGATATTCTGAGTAGAAAGCAATATTGGTGCAGACACTTAGTATATGGTGCATTTGTTATGAATGCTAACGGAATAATAATAGAACCTCAAAGGACAAATATGAAAATGTTTCAGCTTACTCATGGACAGGAGTGTGTTAAATATAAAATAAAGAAAAATAGGATATTCCCAGAGATCTGCTGGCTCAGTGAACTGCCTAACCCTATGTAGGGTCATTATTAAAGTGCTGTAGTGGCACATGCAGCCCTTCCTCAGCTTTATCACTACAGGCTCAGTTGCAAAGACCTCAGAGATTTCCACCAGCTAAAACAAGAACACGATCTAGAAATACATTTTTCACAGATGCACGTTACTCTCCCTTTCAGAATGGCAAGACAGCAATTACAGAAGGATAAATTACAGTAATTTGCATGTAATTTTAGTATGTATGAGACTGACACCAAAATGAAATTACATTAGCTTCCTCCTCCCTCCAAAACAGAAAATAAACTCAAATCTTTGCAAGTTATTACACTAGTGTACAAATTTAAGATTAAACTAATCTGGCTCAAGTATAAATTTTTTACATTCACATGAATTTCCTCATGTTGTTCACCTGATTTGTTATCTTTGGGGCTTATTGCCACCTCACATTGATTGCAACTATTTCTATGAGAGAAACTACTGAGTTTCTCTCTATGTGCAACACATTCTTTAAAAAGCAGTGAACTGGCTTGTTGAGCTGATTCAAGGTCAGCATTACAGGTGCCTTTCCTTTTCCCCCCTCATTCTTCCTGTGCTTAAAGGACAACATATGTAGTCCATATAGGAATGTATTCCATTCTTGACAATTGAGAGGATAGGTACCTCATTTTTCAACTGGAATGAAACCAAAAATCCTAGAGATGAAGAAGAATATTGAAAACATTTGTTTTAAGAAAAAAACAGTCAAGACCTACATTCATTCTATCCAACATCAGGAGCTTAACTGAGGTGTTTACTCTGGGAAATTAATCATTCCAGGGATGCTTCTCATCAAACAGAAAAAGAAGCATATCTAGAGGATGAAGAGGATGAATGTGTATGATGAATCTGTACCTTGGTTTTCAATAGGAATTTTTCTCTCTTCTGGTTTGAAAAGGTTAAGTGCATTCAAGCCCTTACAAAGCTGCCTGATGAAAACTTCATTGCAGCCTTTGTACATGTAAAACAGCTGTACAACTCTGAACTGTAAAACGGGTCAACCTCAACAAAACACTGTATTTCAGCAAAAGAAATACTTATGTTGGATGTGTTCTAACAGCTATAAAAGATGCATCATTTTTTTATATTTCCAAATTCAAGCTGAGTTCATAAAGTTATTTTTTCCCTTTTCGTGCAATATCACAGGAAGAAAAATCTGTTGGCCAAATATATGATGTATTCTGCATCATTTCATGAGGCCAGAAGTATTTTGTCATGCTTATCCCAACAAGCCTTAACAAACTGTGTCACCAAATGATTTGTCATCTCTTAACAGATGAGGAAGAAAACACTGGTGGTACTGGACAAAGGATGGCAGGGAGCAACACAAGAAACCAGTATTTGTTCTTCGTCACCTTTATTCTTAGTTTGATCATCAGTTTGGCACTTGTTTCATTTGTAATATTCTTAATATGTAAGTAGACCAAAGAGTGGTTCTTAAAAATGTAGGGCCAATTGGAAAAAGAGCCATTCTGAAATGTGTCATGCTACCTTATAACATGCTACTGCTGTATTTGCATGGTCAAAGGCAATTCTGGCTTTGGCTGCTTCTGGGCACTGGGTCCTGGTCCTGGGGGCAGAAGCACAGGCAAACAACACTCTCTCAGGGCTAAAAGGCACAATTTTATTCTTAGTGCTAAGGATTTGTGAGCTTCAACAGCTGTGAAGAATTTATCTCAGCAGCGTTATACTGTGTCGCTAAAAATGCTGAGTGGAAATGAAATTAAAATTTAAAGGTAATTGTATGGCAGTGAGATACTTTGGCAATGTGCCTTCCATTCCTTTCCAGATCAACCTCAGTATTGGGGTCATTCCACTGAAACTGGAATCACACCCAGGCTAACACTTAAATCAGGCTACCTGAAGGAAGACCTGAGGGTTATCATCAAAGTACTGACTGGAAATTGGCTTGGAACTAAGAAACTCTTAAGCATAAGAAAAAAAATTAGATAGCATTTATGAAGATTTGCATGTAGCATTGAGTCTGTAGACATAATTACGGTTCCAGTTTTTTAGGACTGATCAGGTGGGTTTAGCTGAAGATATGGCTGGTTAGTGGAACCCTTGTCATCTTGGCATTTTCTGAGCTAATAATATTGAACAGAATATGAAGCGCATTATTTCAATGTACATCTCTATTTTGAAAGAATTGGAATCCATGTGAAATCAAGATTTCCTATATCCTATAGTAGGGAATTTGCTGGAACATATCAAAAATCCTGATTTTTTTTTTTTTTTGACCAGGAAATCTAACCCATGACTAAATTACCTTACAGGCACTCAAAGAAAGAAGTATCAGACAAGTAAAGAACATAAAGCAGATTTTAAGTGACATGATTGTAAAATCCTAATCAAAATACCTCATACTTGAATTTCAGATTTATTTAATGAGGAGCTGCTAAAAGTAGAGCCTTGGTATAAAAAAAAATGAGTATTGTGTTGCTCTAGTGGAAAAATGCTAAACTAAAGTGAAAAGCTTTCTTACAAGATTTAAAGCAGTTTGCTTGGGCTCAGGTTGGTGGAAGCCTGTAGTTTTTGAAAGTGATTTCCAGTGGTGTTTCAGTTTATGTTACAATGTTCTATTAGATATATATAGATATAGCTATGTGTGTGTGTGCGCTATATAATCTGAGATGTTTGCAAACCACATGCATAGATTCATTTAGCATTGCCACTATTACACTTAGGCTTCAAAACCTATGGGTAAATCTTTTAACTTCAGAAGGCCAAAATAAAAGTAGCTCCAAAAGTGCATATTGGCATGCCAGAGGAGGCTGGCCTTGAAATGCTAGTATTTGCAAGAATTTTCCTTTAATTTAAAATAAAATACGTGCACATACTGACCACAAATTGGATCTTGAAGCCCGTAAATAAGACATTTCCCTGTGGACATTAATGGAATGGATACACTCCTGAAAACTGCAAAAATTATCTGAGCTATATCTGATTTCATTACTCTGCACTAAACTGAAAAAAAAAATCCAGAAAATAAGCAAAAAAGAATGTAGTGAGCAGGTAAACCCACCAGATATATAACTTCTTATCATTAGGTTCTGCAGTTGTTTTCCTGTTTAATATATTTAATCATCAGAATTCCTTACAAAGTCTCACAGGAATGCAAGTGAGGGTAGTGATGCTCTTAAGTGTTGCCAATTTAATGAGGTACATTTTCCTTTTCAAGTTCAAACTAGAAATGAGGTGGACCAAATATCAAGCAGACTACTATCTGAAAAGAAGGACATAGAAGAGCTGAAGAAAATGAACAGTATTATATTAAAGCATCTAAATCAATCAGGAATTAAGGAAAAGCCTTCTGATCTTCATGATTACCTATTTACCCATGCTGAGCTCAAAGTCCCTGGAGAATAGATCTTCTTTGGAAAGGAATTCAGCATATTCATGACTCAGATATTTTCACATATGGCACACAGGTTGCTGAAACATTGCTAAAAAAGTCAGCTGAATGAAAAATATTAGCAAATAATATTTTATCCTGTTTTATGTGGACAGAGATTTGTAATACTAAGCCCATATGATTCACAATAAACAATGGACTGTCAATTTGGGGCACGACTTCCAGATTCTCTGTGCATTGTAAATTGCAGGAGTAAGGGCCTCGTTTTACTTTAAATGTAAGTGAATGATCACAGAAAATCACAAGTTCTATTCACATGATTCCAGCATGACCTTGTTCACTTAATCATTCTCCTGTTACCTTTGTACAAGCTTTCTGTTTGTTTCTAATGTTATTTGTATTTAAGGATAACTTCAGATTTCATAACTTATAAATAAATCCATTTCTGCCCTAGAGTTTTGTGGTTTTCCTTTCTGTGCATCTAAGTATACTAATATACTACTATTTTTGTGAAAAAAACCCGAACTTGAATAAGGTGAATAAAACCCAAACAATAACTTGAATAACAACAAACCCTTTCGTAAGATGCCATAGTCAGCCCAAATTTGTATTGACAGTGAGTGTCCTATTGCCTTACATGGAAAATGGGTTTAGAGGACTCAGTCTGGTAATGTCACAGCAGCATCACAGCCACTCTGCCTCACAGCACTGCCAATATGCTCTACTCACAATTTGTGAGTGAAGCCCAAGTGTTTTTATGAAGTGATGTGGGGAAAATGCTACATGTTCTTGTACTCTCCCCTGTAGTTGCTGCTGGCCACCATCAGAGAAGGGCCAGATGAAATATGGTTGGAACCTTCATGGTTTTAATGTGGAGCGATACCTCAGGGGCTAAAAGGAGCCACTCTCTCTGAATTTACACAGTTGTGGAGACAGACACCTGAAAGTGTGATCACATAAGGGACTGCTGTGTAGCTTTGTCATTTTTAGTATTCAGAACCTTCTACTGAAATATACATTAAGAAGGCATCTCCGTAATCAACCAATAAATTGGTTACTCCCATCATAATGGTGGAATGGCAGCTGAAACTATGGAATATGTCCAACGTCTTCTCTTTTACTTCAAGTTCTCATTCTCATCCAATTCTTTCTTATCTCTTCTGGACAGTTTTACAAACAAAAAAAAAGTCACCAAAGTCAACAGCTTGCATTGCAGCCTGCTTTTCCAGAATGGATGATAGTCCTTTCTGTGATGACTACTTCATTGTCTACAACAAAGTGAAGAACTGAGTCCAGAAGAATTTCTTGGTATCACTCCATTTGGATTTGCCTAGCAGTTCTATTCCTGCTATCAGGAGTGCTTTGCTTTATGCCTATGTTTTACATCACCTTCTTTCTATTTCCTGATTTTTTATTTTCCTGATGTATTACTGTCAAGTTATTCACATGAAAATGGTGAAGATTGGTTTCAAGAGTTTATTACTCCTGCTGTTACTTCCCAGCTGCAATTTTAGTTACCTCCTCTGGCCATAACAAGTAGTTTTTACAAAGGTGACTAATACAGCCATCAGAGAATGATGAAAGTAAGTGTAGAAAACTTGTAAGGAAAGGAACCCTAAAAGTCTAACCCAAACATTTTTCTGTAAATGCTGTTAAATGATAAAAGAATGGTATCTTAAGACTAGAATCATGACACTTGCAGTGTTGCTTCTCTGTTCTTCCCTGAGCTGTCACCTGCGTTTTAGTGGCAGTATCAAGTTCTCATCTCGCCCACTCCCATTGCAGCCACTGTAACTGCTCTCAAGCTCCTGCCTTGCACTGATACACACTTGACATACTTGTGAGCCAGGGAGAAATGCTAGTATTTGGCACTCAGTGTATCTCAAACATGTGGATTTGTCGCATCCCTCATTGCAACTGCAGTTATCAGAGCAGTCTGTGGTCCACTAGAAACTGATACTAAGAGCCAATAGATTTTTTTTTTTTTCTGACAGGAAACTGTAAGCAAAATGTGTGCTACAGCAACAGTCCCCAAAGAAATGGAAGTTTCCTCATCTCTCTGATGTTGTCCTCAGTTACTCTTAATCTGGTTTCTAAATCAGTACTCATAATAAAACTACATTTTCTGTCTCTGCTATTGATTAGAAGAGTTGTTGTTTCATTCTGTGGTTTCATCCTGCAAGATGCTGAGTGACCTCAACTTCCCCAGACTTACAACGAGCTGAGTCATAACAATGTACAGACATGCTCGGTATCATACAGGACTGAGGCCTCAAATCATCCTTCTCATATTTAATTGCTCCTTCACTTGCAGTGATCAGCAATTAAGACCAGTGACTGAAAAAGTGCAAAGGTCCAGTGCTGATCCTGCTAGTGCTGCTGAAACACACCTGTTGTTGGAGATACTTGCAGACATGGAAGATGTGGGGCAGCACTGCTTATGGCTGCCTTTGGCTTCTCAGCTCAAGCTAACAATAGTTGACAATATCCATTTACTGTCAGAACTGCTTCTATATGACATCAGAGCAAGGGTTGAGAGCAGAGTGCCACAATCCCTTCATCAACACTTTCTGGAGGACCCCCTACAAGCTCCTGTAGGGGAACTTTTCCAGCTAATCTACTGACAGTGAAGTAGTCCCAAACAAACCAAATGACTCTTAAAACCTCCTACAAACCTGACCCTGAAGTGAATTTCAGCTCAGTTCATAGGTCCATAATCCTTATCTCAAATAAACAGCCAAGTGAACTCCAAGCTCCAACTGCATGTGACGTAACCACTGTGCTGTATGTGGATGTTACAATGTCTCCTGCAGGTGTGGGTAAGATCTGTCTTCCTGTATCGCTGCACATCTCAAGAGCCTTTGCAATGTCTGCTATTACAACAGGAGGAAGATGATCTGACAGGTTCATCTTACAGTAGTCACAGCTGTTCTTGGTAGTACTGCTTCTTTCCTTATTCTCTTATTTGCAGGCTGTAGAGGTATCTACCCAAAGTAATTCACCTTTCAGTAATTCTCTGAGTCCACTGTAACTGGAAAGAGTGCACAGAGGGTTCAGACAGATTTCACAACATGCCACTGGCACTCATCTGCTCCAAGTACTATCATTGCTGAAATAACAACATGGCTTCAGGAAATTTTCTGCTGAATAAACCTGGACAACATTAGAAAAATGCTGGTAAGCAAAGAGGAACATGGGGAAGATTTAACTGATAAGTTACCTCCACCTTCCATCAAAGGCATCATCATGCTAATCCCTGAAGTGCTGGCTGAATCTTTAGGTTGTCAGGTAATATCAATAGACAAAATACTTTCTTGCCTTGGTTAGCTTGCTGAGAAATTCACTCCTTTGTTCCAGATATCCACAACAGCCCAAGTTCTTGTTAACCTCAAACCATCAGACAGTATCTGACAGTATCTGTGGGGAGAATATACAGTACTAAATAGTAGAGGGTCAGCTGGAGCAGGCATTTGCTGGCTTTCGTTGGGGTCATGTTACCTTGAGAATATCAGCTTGTACTTGGCCTTGTGTTGCTGTGGAATGAAACAGCTCAAGCTCAGTATCTGCAAACAGCATGTAAGCACTGAGGGCAAAACATCCTTTATAGACACCTGTCCGTGTCAAAGGTTACACAAATCTGAACAGTGGGCACCTTCAACTGAAAAGAGGCACAGAGGATAAAGAGGGATTTTGAGGGACAATCAAATCCGTCCCTCTGCCTGACAGCAGTATTCAATTTACTCAAACCATTCCTGTCAGAAGCTTATCTATTCACACTGTAAAACAATCAAATAATGGACTGTCCCTGGGCCTCCCCTTCTAGTGTTCAACTAAACACATGGTTAAATCTATTATTCCTGAAGTTTAACTAAAATTTTACCCCATGAAATTTAAGCCCATTATCAACTGACTAATTCCTTGTGAACATGAAAAATAGTTTGTACCTTCCATTTTTTAATTTATTTGATATTATACTAACTGCAAACCAATTTTAACTTCAAGAAAGCTTTTTTTTCCCCCTCTGAGATACTTGGAATTTTAATCTAGCATTTATTCTTGAAGTCTAGTATGAGTTCAGTTCATGTGTTCATTTGTTCACTGGTAACAATACAAAGCTGAACATGGGTAAAAAACAATAACGATGATGTGTGAACTCTGAATCTGGAAAAAGAGAAAATACCAGGAGGGGCAAAAGGATTGTCACAAGTTTGTTAGACCACACGCTCTCGAAGGCAATGTGTTGTGTGTGGCACACAATCCAAACTGTTCAGGAATGCTAAATATGGCCAAGGTATTTGCAAAATGAGCAGACTGGAATAATGCTGAACAAAGACAAGAACTATTGTCACAACTAGAAGTATATGAGGAACAAAATCCTGCCTCATGGGGTTTTGAAGTCTTTGAAGATCACATATTTTTTTTTTGTTTTATCAAATCATAGTCTTCTAAAATTATACAAGTCTTCCTGCAAATGTGAGTTTTCAGATCCAAAATTCCAAGTTTTCTTATTAATTTCACTCTGTCTGACTGGAGTTTCTGTTCTTGAGATACAGAACCTACCCCATTGGAAATGGCAGCAAAGCAATGTGCTTGGTGAAAACTTTACTGCTTTAAAAATATCTGTTTCAACAGACAAAATTTCAACTAGTTCTAATTAGAACTCTGATTAAGCAAAACCTAGACAAAACAAATTACAAGTAGCAACTAAAAAATAGATTTATGTTTTGACTAGTAACTGCAAATCATTTATCCGAGAAGATGCTTAACTTGATCTACTTATAGGCTGATATTGTAGCTATCTTGGACATGTTGGTGAATAATGAAAGTTGGATCAAAACCTTAGATCCCAGCCCAGTGCTGCTGGGATTAAGGGGATTGTTCTTTTCAGTTAAAAAAAAAAGCACATTCAGTCCGTTACATGTTATTCTTCTTCTTTGCCTGATGGATTAACAAGAATACTTGGATTTAAAGAGAGGGATGGAGGGGGTGAGTGTACTGTCACTTCCTCTGGGATACATAAGAAATAACAACACTGAGGCCAAAGAACTTAGTCCTATTCAAGAACCCAATCAATCTTAGAATTCAAGAAAAGGCTTTCATAGACTCTGTTTCCGATCCTTTCTCTGGTTTCTGGGCCACACTTCAGCAATCGAAATGCTGTCCACGATTCACTGATGAGCCAGCAAAACCCCTGAATGGTAATGAGAACCTTCCAGTGAAACAGCCACAGCACAGTGTTGCTGCTAATTTATCACTGTGAGGCAAACCGCATTACACACAAGGGTGAAAGGACAATTTAAAAATCGATTGCCTGCCAATTTAAATATCTATTAATAATTATGGGTTTGCTTTTGAATTCTGCACTGCTCATTTAATCTTAATATCTTCTTCATCACATAACTGACTTTGGAAAACAGTGTCTGTCTACAAGGTGACACGAAATGTTGAAACTCCCAGACACCCTCTGCTCCTCAGCAAAAGCTCATGGATAATTCATTAACTTCCCATTTCTAGGTGATTTTTTGTTTGTTTGTTTTTGGTTTTTAAAATGTTTATGTTTTTTCTTAAAGCAGCACTGAAACATTTTCTTCAGAGGAAGGCTGAGTACTCAAAATTATCTGGGTGGATATTAATCATGAACTAAAGTAATAGGACAAGGAGTTACAGGTTCAAACTGAGGAGAGAAAACTTAGGTGAGATATACAGAAGAAATTCTTTACTGTGAGGGTGGTGAGACACTGGAACAGGTTGCCCAGGGAAGTTGTGGCTGCTCCAAGCCTGGCAGAGTTCAAGGCTAGATTGGATGGGGCATTGAGCAACCTGGTGTAGTGAAAGGTGTCTCTGTCCATGGCAGGAACTAGATGGAACTAGATGATTTGTAAATTCCTTTCCAACCCAAACCATGCCATGATTCTATGATCTATATGTAGGCAATAACAACAATATTTTGAGTGATTTTTTGAACAGAAGGCATTATATGGATTCTGTGTCTTTCCATGCATTCACATTGGTGTGCCTGAGCTGCTATTTTGATCTGAAATAGCTTTTAAGTTGCAGTTCTTGCTTGACATGGATATGATGAATCAAAGCTCCAGCTCCCTGAGGTCCTAGTGTTTAGGACCTGGCTTGAAACTACATTCAGCTTCATACAAAAATATGCAGCAGGAGGATTCCCAGCTATGGACAGCGAGTCAGCTCCCTGAAGTGCACGGGGAGTGAATGAAATCCAGGGAACAGATTCAGCACCTATAAATAAATACTGACGGACTCACTTAAGGCCTCCTTCTCGAGGAAGGGCGATACTGACAAGACTTCGAGATAAACGGATAAAAGAGGAAAACCTCCGGAATTTGAAAGCTCTTCCCTAACGCTGTTCACGTTTTCTGTGTCTTGCGCAAGAAGCAGCCGCCAGCCTGCGCAGATGCTCCGGGGCCTTTGTTCGGGCACCTGGGCAGAGAGAGCGGCAGGCGCCGGCCAGTGCAGGCGTTCCCGGCTGCCGTGCTGGGGACACGCCGCTTCCCCATCCCCGTGCCAGCAGTGCCCCGCGGGCGATTCCTGGAGGCCGCGGGCAGCTCGTGCGGGCGGGGGTACCGCGGGGACACCGAGGCACCGCCTTGGCAAAGGAGGCACGACTGGAAGGGACGGGGAGAGGGCGCGGCGGGGCCGGCGCGCTGAGGTCGGGGAGTCGGGAGCGAGGGTAAGCGAGCCGGGGCTGTGCGCCCCAGCCAAAGGGCGCTGGTGGTCAGTCCGCGGGCTGAGGAGCCTGGTCTTCTTCAGCGGCTCTCCCCTTTCTTCTGTTCCTCCCCGCTCACTCCCCGCCACCAGCGCCAATGCCTTTTTAATGAGTTTTCAGATGCTTACTGCTATTTTGATGGAAATTATCGAGTCATGTACTCACCTGGCTTGCGGACGGAGAAGAGCAAGAAGGATTGGCAAAAGTGCAGCTGGTCAAAAATTTTGCCTTGAAAAGAGAGAAATATGGTCAAGTACACGTGTAAATACGTACCATAAACATGTGCTAGTGTCAGAATGCCTTTGAGTATTTGCAGTCCAAGCACTGCTGACTCTGTTACCCGAGGTCGGTGAAGCCACTCTGCTGTGGACTACAATGGTGCACCCAGGGGGGTCATGAGCAAATCAAGCCTAAAAGGGAATTAAACAATGTAAGTGACCTTTGAAATGTACCCAAGCCTTTTGTCATTCCCCTTCACAGGAAGGAAGGAAGGAGCAAGCAGGCAGGTGAGGCCTACACTGGAAGATGAACAGAGGCATTGTGTCTGACAATCCTGGAAAACATGGATCTCTCAAATATCTGCTTTGGCAATGTATGGGGCACAGCTGGGGGTAGGGACTGTCGTAGGAAGAACCTTATCCCATCTTGGAGGTGGGGAATGGGCATTTTTGTGTGCATGGGGAATATCTGGGAGTGGGACCTGCGAGAAGGACTGTGGTGGCCCTTAGGGGTACGTGAAATGCAGCCCTGCCTGGGGACAGAGTGGGCAGGAGTGCTGTGCTCTGCATGTAGCATTAGCCAGGCCTGGGAGCTGGGGTTATGTTTTCTGAGAGGTGGTTAACCTGGATCTGCACTAGTCTATTCAGCATCATTTTTCCTTTCTTTAGACTTGTGATAAAATAATATTTTGCCGGTGACAGGGATGGCCATTCTCATGCTGATGGAGAATGTACTGCTAAGCCTGTTAGACAATCATCAACATGGGAGTGCACACTTTGGTGTACGCATTTAGGCATATGCATTGATTTGGGGGAGATGTAGGCCCTCTGGAAAATTATTATAGTACAAGGGGCAATTTTATAGCCATGATCTATTCACCTGTTTTGAGATGCAGAATTTCTTATGCCACTTAAAGAACCCTTCCCAGTACACTATAGGGCTACTAAAGATGAATCCAATTCTTTCAATAAATGTCCTCTATTATGCTTTATGGACCCTTTCTACATTTCCCTATCTACAAGAATCAGGGATTTGTAGTCTGAATTTCTATCATCCTACTGAAATAGCTACACTGGCTATCTCAATATGATATTATTATGCGATACCTGCCATCCCAAAGTAGCCAACAAACTGCCTTGTTCTGCTCTTTAAAGAAGTAGTTAAACACTACAGAGTTAGCTGAGTCTGTTCAAAATGGGCCAGTCCTCTCCTTTCTGAGAGACTGCAGTCTTCTCTGTATTCAGATTTCCTCCCATGGAACCTCTGGTCTGGGCTCAGTCCTTGCTGGATCACTGTCATCTGACTGATATCTTTGTTCTGAGCAATTGAAACCTGTTGGAGCTTAAAATATTTCAAGACAAATTCTTGCTAGTCTCCTTAAAGCTGTCATCCTAGTATATAAGAAATTTTAACCAGTGTTTATAGTCAATTTAGCTATCCATCATGGCAGGAAGTGAAGCATCTTATTTATAAGAGATATCATGATGATTCTGTGCATCTCAGTGCAGAGTTCTGTTTCAATTTAAAGGACAGCAGTCTTCGCATTTCTGCAACCACAAAAGTATTGCACAGTGTAATTACAGTGTAATTGGAAGGAACACTTACCCTTCCCAAACTCTTGATATAGTATCCTATCCTTTACTTAGGAATAGCAAGTGTGCCAGAGCTCGCAGTCTTCTGAGTCTTGGATTATGATTTCCCAGAGCAGAGCTCCAGCAACACACAGCCCGAAACAACCAGAAACAACCACACCAACCTTGGCTTCTCTCAGGGCTAGATTTATAGGGCTTGTGCCCGCCCTGCAGCTACAGCTGTTTGTAGGAGGTTAACGAGCACTTTAGGTTGAGGTGGCCTGAACTCTATTTGAATAACAATTGAGTTCAGGCGTTGAGTCCGGTCCTGAGTGAGAGCTTGGCTAGTGCACACCATCAGGGCTTAAATACATATTACTACAAGCAAGTACTAATACCATTACTTGGCATGCAGTAACTATTTGGAAAACTTTCCGTCTCAGTTCTCCTTGCTGGCTCCAGGTGTGCTTGACAAGTAAAAAGTCTTTTTGGTAAAAAGTCTTCCAACAATTTATGTTGCATAGCTTAGTTCTAGTTCTTTGTTAGATACCTAAAAAAGCAATGGGGTTTCTCATTTCTAATTAAGTTGCCTCTTCCTGGGGGATTCTTTTATGAGTACCACAGACTGTACTTCTCACCTGCTGTTAATCTCTTGCCAGCTACTCGTGCGCTGCATTTTCTTGTTCCTTCTGCATCATATGAAAGTCAGACAATCACCGAATGGGTCAGGTTGGAAGGGACCACAGTGGGTCATCTGGTCCAACCTCCCTGCTCAAGCAGGGTCATCCCAGAGCACATGGCACATGATTGTGTCCAGAGGGTTCTGGAATATCTACAGCAAGGGAGACTCCACAGCCTCTCTGGGCAGTCTGTTCCAGTGCTCAGTCACCTGCACAGTAAAGAAGTTCTTCTTGATATTCAGGTGGAACTTCATGTGCATTGACTTCTGCCCATTGCCTCTTGTCCCATTGCCTGGCACCACCAAGCAGAGCCTGGTCCATCCTCTTGACACCCTTCCACCAGAGACTTATGAGCATTGATGAGATCCCCTCTCAGCTGTATCTTCTCAATGCTGAGCAGGCCCAGCTTCCCCAGCTCTCCCTGTAAGAGTGATGCTTCAGTCCCTTACTCATCTTTGTAGCCCTCCACTGGACTCCAGGAGCTCCATGTCTCTCTTGTGCTGAGGAGTGCAGAACTGGGCACAGCATTCCAGACAAGGACTGAGTAGAGGAGTAAGATCACCTCCCTCTACCTGCAGCTTAAATGTTTGAATGTTGCCATCATGCAGCTTTTTGCCAGCACCTTATTTCCNTGACTTCTGCCCATTGCCTCTTGTCCCATTGCCTGGCACCACCAAGCAGAGCCTGGTCCATCCTCTTGACACCCTTCCACCAGAGACTTATGAGCATTGATGAGATCCCCTCTCAGCTGTATCTTCTCAATGCTGAGCAGGCCCAGCTTCCCCAGCTCTCCCTGTAAGAGTGATGCTTCAGTCCCTTACTCATCTTTGTAGCCCTCCACTGGACTCCAGGAGCTCCATGTCTCTCTTGTGCTGAGGAGTGCAGAACTGGGCACAGCATTCCAGACAAGGACTGAGTAGAGGAGTAAGATCACCTCCCTCTACCTGCAGCTTAAATGTTTGAATGTTGCCATCATGCAGCTTTTTGCCAGCACCTTATTTCCAGCTGTCACTTAATTGATCTGTATTCAAAATTGAATTCTTTTCCTAAAGCTCCCCAGGACACCACTGGCCTTCTTGGCCCCCAGGACACACTGCTGGCTCAGGGACAGCTTGTTGTCCACAGGACTCCCAGGTCCTTCTCCACAGGGCTGCTTTCCAGCAGGTTGGCCCCTACCCTGTGCTGGTGCCTGAAGTTATTCTTCCCCAGGTGCAGTCCTAACTGCTGACACTTTTACTTGAAACATTTTGTTTCTCAAATATATTTTTCCATGTAAATGGTACAACTTTAACAGTTGTCACTAAGAGCCCTACAATTTGAGAGCTGTAGCCTTCACCTAGGAAACAGGAAGCAATAGCTGAAATCTCCTCATGCCTGCCATAGGATAGCTGAGCAGCTTCTTGTTGAGCTAGTGGACAAAGTGGGAGAGGGGACAATAACACTACCACTGCCTTTCGTGTCCTGTGTACACCATGATTCATCAGAAGTGCTCTAAACACCTGAGCAGATTGGGCACTGTAGGACAGAGTGATGTGCAAACAACTCATTTCTGAATCCTGGCAGACCTTAATTGTGAACTAGATGCTAACTGGCCACTATTGCCTGGAGAGGCTGTTCAGATGATCAGGAAAGTTTTCTGCTGCAAAGATGTGTTTGCATACTTCCAAAGTTACATGGCAAATTAGCTGGAGTTTTGAAGATCTCAATTTTGAATACAGATGAATGAGATGACCGAAGTGACAGCTGGAAATAAGGTGCTGGCAAAAAGCTGCATGATGGTAACATTCAAAGACTCGTTACGAGGATAAGCTAAATACTGTGAGGCATCTAGTGATAAGAACCAGACAATGGCATCGTTGGGCTTGGTTTGGTTTTGTGGTGGTGTTTCGTTGATGTTGGGGTGTTTTTGTTTGTGGTTTGGGGGGGTTGTTTGTTTGGGTTTGTTGTTTTGGGTTCCCCCCCCACCCCCAAGGAAAACAATAAGAAAAATCCTACTAGGATCAGTGGGTACAGGATTTTTCTGAGTCATTCTTCTATCTGGGTGAGGTAAAAGGAAGGCAGCTTCTTTACCCTGTTTCTCTGACTGCTGATCAAAGCTGGATCTGAAAATGATTTTTTTCTCTTCTAAGGCCAAAGGAAGCATCTTGCTCACTTTGGAACGGGTGGGAAGGAAGAGGATACTTCATAGGTATGCAAGACTTTCCTGGCAGCAAATACGAAGAGGTGACAATAGCAATTGCATTTGCCTTTCTTTAATCTTCTCCTTTCTGGACGTTTCCCCTGACTTGATTTGGCATTTCAACCTCAGCACCCAAAAGACAGAGCATCCTGACACAGAAAATTGCCTGAATGGATACAGTGGGTTTTGGCACAGTTTGCACTTGAGGATGCACCTGAGTGGCGATGAGGGGTCCCTGCAAAGCAGATGAGGGGAAGCAGTGACATTCATTGGCAGATCTTCCTCAATTTTTTAAGCTTTTCAGTTTCCCTTACACATTACAAACCACTGAACTGGAAACACAGACATACAGTTCCTCTATATTGAGACGTATTTTTTGTGGAGTGTATAATGTCTAACACCTTCAAGGAGAGTTTTATACAGCTTGGCACATTCACCAGTTTGTGAAAAAAAAAGAAAAATACTTTGGTAATAAGTGCTGATAATCGGGGCTTACATCGGGAAGGTTTAAAACAGGCACTGAGGGGACAGCTGAGCTATGTTTTTTAGGAGACAGTACATACTTTTTCCACTAGGTGGTGGAAATCTGCCACCATCCAGAGCTTTAAAAAACAGGAAAAAACCCACATAATTATGAAGGGCAGGCTGAATTAAGATAGAAAATAGCTGTAATAACAGCTTATGATGTATCGATTAAAATGAGTTCTCTGCCTGCCGAAGAGACAATCATAGAAAATTATTCTTAATGTTATCCTTGACACAAAGGCAAAAATGTCAGTTAGGGAGGTTTTCTGATGTTTTAGAAAAGGAAATGAAAGGATAATTTAATCTAAATGAATTCTCTCACCCTCTACAGAAGGACTGTCATCTGTAATTTCAGACCATAGGAACTCAGGAAACAAATCTCTCATGCGTTTATTTATCTTCAACTGCCAAAATACATTTTTAAAATTAGCAATTTTAATTAACATGCATCATAGATCTCTGACAGCCCAGGACTTGCTGCCATGTAAGCATTGTTTCTAAAGGTGTCCTCATGGCGGCAGTAAAACAATCAATTATTTAACAACAGATTCAAAAATTACACCATTTTCTGTTCTTCTTGGCATGATTTATGGCTGGAACAGCAGAGACAAAGCACATGCTCTGGTGCTAACATCACAGAAGGAACAAGGCTTTGGTAATTCTTCTAGTACAGCACCAACAGACAACCACTGCTGGCTTTATTCCATGCATTTTCCTTCAAAGCTACTCCCAAGCCATACCTGACATATGATTCATGTTTTAAGATGAAAGCAACTATCATGGACACAGTTTTCAAAGACAGTGAGAATGTACTATTTTCACTGAAATTCATGGCTCTTATCTCAGCAACACATCCCAGAGGTGAAGTCATCCACCCCCCATTTTGGTAAAAAAGATAGATGGTGAGGTACTTTCAGCTACTGAGATGCAGCTAATTAGTCCTCTTTTGGTCCTGCCAATGAGTGTCATACCAGCTCTACTTCTCCACTGTCATTGCCAGGGAACATGATTTTGCGTTTCGATCTCTGTCCTTGGCCTGCCTGTCTGATCTCTGAGCAGCCTCCACGTTGCATGGGTACACACTGATCTGTGCAATGGCTGTGGTTCTTGCACTTCCTGCTGAAGAGGTCTTGCATTCCTGAGTATGACCAGCACCATTTTCCCTGCCTTCTTCTGAAATACCTTTCTCTGCACTGTTCTTCCACGCTGCTCTCCTTTACTCCCGGGGTCAGACAGTGATTCCTGACTGTGGTTTATGCAGGGATGTTGCAAGCAGGGAGGCTGTGCAGAGCTAGATTAGCTTCATACCCACTAGCCTTGTAGCCAGAGTGTGCCAGCCCTTCCATCCACACTATGGTATGCCAGGGTACATTTCCAACCTGATTGGCAGACATTGATGGAGCATACCGTGGTTGTTCCAAAAGTAGTGTAACCTACTCCTCCATGAATTAGCCATTCACGGACTTGGGTGATTACTGAAGCTGATATAATGTTCAGGGAGGTTTTTGGTTTGTTTTTTTTTTTTTGAGGTAAATATTCTGTTGATGCTCAGCTGAGATCTAACCAAACAAGTATGCTGGCTACATATACAATAAAATGGTGTGCCCAGGTCAGAACTGAAATGCAGTGCTATAGTGACGAGTGGCAGCAAATCTCCAGTTAGCTAGCAAAACTTAGACAGGTGTATCATAACTAGATTACTTTTCTCCTGTTAATTAAAGTTGGGGTTTTTTCCCAGGATGCTTTTTATGGACCGCTGCTAACCACAGCAAATAATACTATGTTGAAAATGCTAATAAAGAAGATGGATATCCCCTTTTTATTTGATTTCTGGAGTGTCATTCAAAAAGTTAAGTTTTTTGAAGAACTCAAGACGGCCTCTTTTTCTGTTCCACCTAAATATAAGGAGTAGGATTTCTACATTCCACAGATACTCTCTAATAGTTTCCAGAAATCTATTATTCATTAAATGTTGCACCTAATTTTAGGTCTCTCATTTTGCAGTGTTATCCTTCACCCTCAAAAATGTAGTATCACTTACATAAAGGTTATTTTTGAAGCTTCTGTTGCACAGGATCACATTAGCAATCCAAACGATTTCTTCTCTGTGTGGAGACTTCCAGCCAGGACAATATTATTAAAATGCAGGAGTTACAGTACTTTTCTTCAACTTTATTTGCCTTTAAACAGACCTGGTAAAATACTTCTACATTTGCAAATGTTTGTTATCATGAAAATGGAGTATATCAACACTAAATTGTCTTAACTCATCTGTCTAGGATACACTTGAAGCAACATCTCTCTCAGATTGCAGTGCTCACCCGAGACATGAAGTAGCACCTGAAGCAACTGAATATAATCTTAGGGTTTAGGGCAAACTCAGTTTCAAGTCATGGCATTAAACCTACAGAGCTTACAGTTTCTTTTGTAAATCAGTGAGCATATGTGAAAACATTTGCAACCTTTATTGGATAATTTCTCTGTATAACTTTTCAGTACTTGTTAGACCACATTTAGATACCACATTCAGTGTTGCTCTCCACCCTACAACTGCCCTCCCCCCAATACAAGGACCCTCATAAAAGGAAAGGGATTTCTTTGGTCTGGAGGAGAGATGGCTTCTTTGGGGACACCTAACAGCATCCTGCCAGTGTCTGTGGGGAATGTGTCAAGGAGAGAGAGCCAGACTCTACCAAGCAGTGAAAGGCAGGATGATGAGAGGCAAGGAGCATAAAGTGCAATGAGAGAGGTTCTGACTGGATATAAGGTGTCCTTTTTTCATGAGGACAGCCAGGCACTGGTATGGGCTGCTTAGAAAGGTTGCACTATCTCAGCCTTGGAGTTTTTCAAAAACTGTCCAGATAAATTCTTCAGGATCTTGCTCTGAGCTCACAGGTCACCCTCCTTTGAGAAGAAGGTTGGATTACAGACCTCCTGAAACCTCTTCCAGTCCTAGTTATCCTATGGTTTTGTTTGTTCACAATTGTTGACATTATGAATTCCTACATGTACCACAAGACAGGTGTTCAGTGCAGTAGTCTTCAGTTTGACCCACCACTGAGAGGCAACACCACTGCCCAGTAGCTCTGGTGGCCCCAGGTCAGCTTGCCAGGATGAAAAACTACAGGGAGATTGTGGATCATTGAATTCAACATGGCATCAAATGATTTTTTGGGAAGTATTCTTAGGGATTTCTCTAGCACTCTAGCATTGCAGCTCTGAAGAGAGAGAAGCACAACAGCCATCTGAAGAAATTGGGGTTTTTATCCATTCTTGTATGTCTGATGTGATTAGGTAGCTCCCAACATAAAGTAGTTGCTCAAGCTATCAACAGGTGGTACACACGTTCCCTTTCCCTGCATCTATTTTTGGTATAAGCTCTTTGCTGTAGGTGCTGGGTTTTTTATCTAGAATTTTGACTAGAACAAAGCAAATTCAAATTTAGATGGTCTTAGGTATCATAATAAACCAACTGAATGATATTCAAGTCTGGAACATGTACAACACATCCATGCATCAGTGGTAATTGGAAGGTGTTGCAATTCTCTTAGTGCAAGAAGAAGAAAGAGAGCAAGGTAAGCAAGATGCCTGGAGAACAGAGCACTTCACATATCAGAGTACTATAAAGCCAATCACTCTGGCTGGCTGCTTCAGAGCTGTGATTTTTGTAATACTATGGCAAAAGAGGAATTTCAGAGCTGTGAAATGGGGACACAACGAAAGGATAGGTAGAAAGTGAGAAGGAAACTTGATGGAGGAATAATTGTACTCTCCTAATTCCTATATTCTAAATGGCTGTCCATGCATGAACCAGAAAATGGTAATACCTGTTAAAATAAGAGTATGAATGTGGAATTGAAGATAAGAAATGAGTCAATAATAATAACAACAACAACAATAATAGTAATAATTATACAGTCGTATCATTTGTGTGCGTGGGTGTGTTTTCTGAGAGGCTGACAAGAGTTGTTCTATTCATGAGTGGAACTAGTAAAAATCTGTATTTGTCTGTGCAGAGCATTGTGATCCTTTGGGAGATACAGAAATAACATTTAAAAAGTGAAAAAGTATCTATTAGTACTCTTACTTCTGGATAAGGGAGCTAGTACTGGTGTACTGACAGCTTCCCTTCTAGCATTTTCTGATTTCTCAATGTCTGGAATAGGAATCCGAATATTCTTTTGCTGTAAGTTTTTTATATTACACACAGACATAAGCACGTGTATAAACACACCCAAATGCACACGTGCAAACTATATTAAATTCACATACAACTAAGCTCATAAAATAGAAAACTAAAAAAAAAAGTTATTGCTCTTCTAAAATGCCTTAATTCTTACAGATACAGTTGCAAAAACATATTAAAAAGATCTAGAAATGTAGGGTCATGCAGATGTAACATTTCCTCTTAACATGTACTTTTTTAGGAAAAGTGATCACATTTAATCTTAATTTAAAAAATGCTTCTGTCCAATGGGGGCAATTTTACACCAGTCTGAAAGATTGCTTGGTAAGCATGAGACAAATTCCAAGTGTTAAGTGTTACGTCTGACACTGAAATTATGGGAAATTGCAGACTTAATATGTTATAGGAGCAATTTTCTCATATTTCAAGGTCAGAACCACGTAAATCCCTTATCAGGCTCCCTAAACTTCTGATTAAAAGAAATGGTTTCACCTGCTCTTGTACTGAAAATATCTCCTCTCCAATTTCTACCATTTTTCTTTCTACCATGAAGCCGGTTTGAAGAGTTTTTTGGTTTTTGTTTCGTTTTTTTTTATTTAATAGCCATCCTGATCTTAACTTTACCATACAAATAAAGAGAAGTCCCTGTACCCACAGACAGTGAGGGTACTTTAACCTGTTCAAAGGTGAGCCAATGGATTTTCTGTCTTGTTCTATGAATTCTCAACCAATGCTAACAATAATTTGAAAATTTTTGTATAGATTGCTGTCATGTGTCAGATCACAGCCACCAGCCATCACGCAAAGCTAAGACAGACATGGCTACTGATATCAGTTGCTTAAATAGTGAGTGCAAGATTGCATCAAATCTTCTGTAGATTTCTGTGGTGGTGAGAACTATTTTTTTTATTTGTTACATCTGAGTCAGTAAAAACCTCTACTCATCTGAGCACATAGCTCCCTTCATGTAATGTTTTTCCCATATGGATTAAAATGGGAGTTTTGTCACTGATTTTAGAAACTTTCACCCAGTTATGTCTAGAACTAGGTGCAGATATGTACCTAGAAGCTCTTGGAAACTTTCCCGGTGACTGAAGCTGTATCTATCTCACTGTGGCTCCTGGGAATGTTAGTTCTGCCCAAAATACTGTATTCCCTAAATACAGGAAAATAGCAGTTGAGGCAATGTACAAAAAACCTCCTCAATTCCTTGTTGAGGAGTATGGACTAAGAGCTGGATCTTCCATATCCTCTTAGCAAACACTTTAGGTTGATGATTATATGTATTTTTTTACAGTCTTGCATTCTGAATTTGTACATGAATAATGAAATATTCACTCTTGGTACGAAGTGTCCAGCATCACAAAAAGGACAGAGAATGTCCCTTTGTGCAGATTCCTTGTAGCCCTGTGGAGACAGCACTCAGGTGTGTGTGGGTTCCTGACACCCTGGAGCCAAAGAGCTTAATTTGGATTTGCCTGCCCTGCTGCTCCTGAAATCCCTGAGGAGCGCAGAGGCGCAGGGGGAGTCCTGCTGCCTCGGGGACAGGCTGCAGGGTGAGTGGGCTGCCCAGTGCCACAGCTCCCCTGGGACCTGGAGCAGCAGCAGGGAGGGAGTTTTCTAGGCTTGCCCCATAAAACTCTGGCCTCAGAGCTGCCGAGGGAAGGTGTGAATCCTATTCTGGATCACTGTCCTTGGCCGACATTTACAGTTTCTTAAGACACCCCATGGCAAGAGAACTATAAAAAAAGAACAGTGTTACAGGAAAAGAGAAAGAAAATGGGTCCAACAGCAAAGGTGAAATGAAGAATTATGACTGTATTACTGGGACACGTATGTGAAACAGAGGAGCAGAGCAATTTCATTGCAGTCCAAATTGTTTTATGCACTGTCAGCTCTGATGTTGGATATTAGCATCATTCGCTCTTCAGAACTGGTATAAGCAGGAGGTTTCACCATGTGAACAGACTCAAACCAAACTTCACAGTACTTTCTTAGTACACCCGCTCATCTGTTAAAAATATTTTACAAGGGTTTCAAGTCCTGGAAGACCTCCAGTCACTTTTGATGTGATTTTTGGGAAAGTTTTAATAATAAAAAATATTTTGATTATATAAATAAAAACATTTTTCAGATCTGAAGCTTGAACCTTTGCCCTTTCTCTGCTGCTTTGAAACCCAGAGACTGTTAAAAATATATTGAAATGTTCAGTGCTGCAGAGAATATTTTCACATTCTGAAATCTCACTTGGGACTGTAGTTTCAGGCTTCCATTTTATTGATATCTTGCCAGAAATTATTTAATAAATATTTTTAAAGGTTTGGAATATCCAAAGTCCAAAAGATTTATATATGAATGTGAATGAATTATATACCGAAAGTCCTGGAAATTATATCAAGTACTGTTTAGTACAAATCTAAAAAAAAAAAATCAAGGCAGGCTGAGATTGATTCTACTTCTTCAAATCCACTTTTAAAAAAAATGGTATTATGGGATTTTTATCCAGAACTGCATTCTACCTTATTGGCTAAAAATGGTAACATGTGGTTATTTTAGAATGGGACATTGAGTCAGTCATAGTACGTGAACTGTTACAAAAGCAAGAAAATGAGTACATGGAGGACAACTTAGCTGCAGGTTATTGCTTTACAATGTTTTACCATCTAAGACTTTTATGTAGAAGTAACTAAGGAGCTCAATCACTGTAAGCCTAGAAATGCCTTTTGAATTTTAAACAACAAACAAATGAAAAGAGCTGATTCAGTTTTATATTTTTATTTCTCCATGCCAACTATTTCTAATCTGGTGGTTTGAAGGATCTAAAAATGTCATGCATAACAAACATCCTGAGCAACCTCAGGCTAGATACAAATGGCACAGTTCAATTGAAATTCCATTTTTGGTATTAATTCCTGCTTTCTAACAAATGTTGTGAGGAAAAAGCTGTCCTTACATACTGAAGATTCTACCTTTTTGATGTATCCTCTGACTTCAGTAGCAATTAGATGGCACCTGTCCAGGCCAAAGTTGTTCTTCCTCAAATACTTCTACTGAGTACAGTTTGTGCAGAACAGCTGTGGAGATGCCTGTGGAGTTCCTGGGGGTATTGCTGGATGAAAGATGTTACATCCATGGAAATACTGACTTTGAGAAGGCAAAACAGATATCAACTACCAGATAAGTAGGGTTCCCTGATGATGTGTCAAATAACAGGCTCTATTCACTTTGCAGGAGGAATATCCAGTGTAATTCTACTTTTAGATGCAGAATTACTGGAGTTGCACTGAAACAAAAGTAACAGGTGTGAACTGGACTTTGTGCTTTTAGTGTGTCTGTGAAAAGACTAGATTTGAACAGAGAGGCTACAGCCAAAAGAGATTGCTGTCTATTAAGCAGTGGTGGTGTGTTTGTTTTTATTTCAGAAAATTTGGGAAGGGCATAATTATGTGTAATATAAAATAAGGCCTTTTCTTCATTGTCCTGTGTAAGGTGTAGTCATTTGGTCAATGGATATTGATCGTTACCACTTTATGCTCACACCATGCAGGTTGCCTTGGGAAATGCTGAGGTGAACAGGTAATGTTAGTAATACAAACTATGTTTCAGCTAGGTAGAAGAGACTGTCCTACAATACAGGAAATATCTCCATATTACAATATATGAGTTTGAGGTTCAGTTGTGCCATTCTTTCCTAGGAAAGCATCGACTTAATCCCATTTTCGTAAGCAAGGAGAATAAAATACAACACTTCATACTGCTTTCTGTATTTTATTGGACACTTAACCAGCAATCTTAGGAGCCAATTCCTGGTCATTTCCCAGCGCCCTTTATATACCTCTCTTCAGAAAACAAGGATGTTCAGGAGAAAATACAAATCTGATATTTTTCTGGTAGAGGTCTCCAGTGTTTAATCATATTAGGAAATCCATTAAAATACATGGTCATCTTAGCAGATGCATAGATAACAGCTGCTGTCCATCACACTTCTCTGATCTGTGTGACAAAAATGTAAGTCTATTTAGTAGCAATTAATGGTTATTATGCTGATGCTTTTTCTATTTGGAGTTACATTCTGTTTCCAATAAAATCTTTCTGAGGCTGCAGAATTAGAAACTCTTTCTCCTACTTGTATGTAAACATTAATTTTCTGTGGTTATATTTGGTATGGTTTGTGAATTTTAGTAATGATGAAGTTGTAGGAATGCTTGAGAATTTGGTAGTCTTTTAAATTTCTTTTCTGTTACTTATTTTCATACATGAAAAACAGTTGTGGCTTCAAAGTATATCCATAAATCAGGTTAAACATTCCTGTGTTTGTAGAGAACAAAGCAGTCACTCTTTTGTCTGTGATGAACAAATCTGCATGGGGGTTAGATGGAAACAGTTTTCAGTAAATACCCCAAACTTTTCAATGGGAAAAAAAAGAGGTGTCAGTATGTTGAATTAGGTGACAGATATTTTTAGCTGTGATTATAGTATTAAATTCATACTACCTTTTTCCTTTCCTCTGAATGTCAGCCTACAGACGCCGTTGCATTCTGAAAACAATACAGATGCTAAACATTAGACAAGCATACAAGAACTACATGAATAAACAAGTACTAGTTAGAGAGAATCAGCATCAAGTAATGTCCAAGAAGGTTAGATTCCCTCATCTCCGTGGCTTTTGGGGGCCACATTACATTCAGCCCAGTCTGAATACCTGAGTAGATGTAGCAGAGCAAAGTTGGATAGCAGAGCACTGTGGCATTCTTAGCCTTAGACACAACTCTTAAGTGTTCAATGACATGTTTCTGGCATGTCATTGAACACAGGAAAACAGAAGACTCTGGCAACATTATTTTAAATCACTGCCTCAAGAATCTTTCCTCTTTTGCTCTGTCAGATACGCTCTAAAAGAAGTAGCTACTGTGTTGGAAAGGATTGTCCTGGCTCAGCTTCCCAGGATGGTGTAGTGAAATAAAACGAAGTCCCCTTTTTGGTCTACTGCAGCAGTTTTAGAAGTTCCATTGTTTGCTGGGCCTTTTTGGATACTGATCTGAATTGTTCAGAAATATCTTTTTTGTCCCCTGCTTAAGACAAAGGCTATTAGTCTGTTTGGCTACTTGCACTGGCAGATTGCCCCTTAATCGAAGAATATGTAGGTCAGTCTTCCACTAGCTGAAATGATATTTGAGTTATATTTTACCTGGCTTTGTCTGAGTTGCTTGTGTCCTTCTGAACACTGGTATTAGGCAGGAGAGAGCAGGGGTGATGGTTCATGGTTAGAGCTTCAATACAAATCACGTGGTAATGTTGGATGCTTCTGGTCCTCATTCAGAAGATGAAGATCCATACACACCTGGGTAGTTTAGAAAGTAGTTAGAAAGCAGCATTTGTCTTCAGATATTGGAAGAAGCTGCAGACAGGAACTGCTATCAGAGGAGCAATCTAATATTGAGGTTTGTTAGACCAGGCGCTCCAGCACTGAAAACCAGTCAATACCAAAATGAAAATCTGCAGGTTATCTTAGCTTTTCTGTCCTGTTTTGTACGTGCTTGTTTTGGTCAATCTTCATAAAACAGAATTAGATTTCAATAGCAATAGCAGCAGCTGCAATTGCAATCCCTGTAACTTTTCCTTATTGCCCCTTGAATAGGATAACGACTGCCCTCTAAAAGGCAACTGAAAAGAAAGCATATAATTAATTCTTAATACTTTCAGTTGCTAGTGCTTTCATTTTTCCTCTTCGCTGTCTGTGCTTAGATAAAGAGAACAAAAGATTTTTAATGGTAGTCAACAGTAAGCAGGCTTCAGTAGCAGAACTGACAGATTATAAGCAACTATTGAATTTCATATTGTGACAGAGCTGTGTTAACATTTTTAATTCTCAAAGTCTGTGCACAGCATCAAAATGAATCCAACAGCTTTAAAGGACAATTCTATTCACTTCCAGTATTGAAGGGAATTCTGGTCTATGGACATCAGTAATACTCTGACTGTATCTATCTGACTATCCCTGAACTTTTTAAGTGCTTTGCCAGCGAACAGGCTCTGCAGTCTTGCGCTCCTATGCTCCCCACACACCCCACCCCTGCAGTAGTACTGTTACAGCCAGGAAACACAGGCATGTAAGGTAGACAAGGCCTGCAGGGAAAGGTGACATCTTGTGTCAGCAGGCTGGATACAGCTGGAACACCTGAGAGTGCCACAACTTAACCTGGAAAAGTCTGAGTGCCAGTCTGAGGAAACTTCAACTGACAGAGGTGACTTAACCTTTAAGAAAAACTGAGTATCCACCAACAGGCTTTAGAGTAAAGCCCTCCTACAGTTTTAATCTACACAGAGAACTTCAGCCTGGAGCTATGCAATGATATTCTTTTCTTGATATGGAGAAAAAGCCTAGGTAGGTGTTCCACATCCCCTGAGCATGTCTAACACACTGAAATATTCTATCTTCTACCTTGTGTTGATTTGGCAGTTGTGGTCAAAATGTTCACCAAGTCGTCCCATGAACAGCGTAGAAGAAATGCCTGTCTCTGGGTCCCTAAAAGGTGGGAGCTTCTGAGTTCTATCAAAATTAAGACATATCTCAGCCTACCCAGAAATAGGCAGTGAAGTATGCCAGAGACAGTATTGTAGAAAACCTTATACTTGCTTATCCTGTGTCTACTATGGCAACTTGGCAGCAACATTGAGAAAAGAAGTTATCACACATCCTCCTGATCTTGAACTTTAACCATAGAGCAGTTTTTCTTTTTTTAAATATCTCTGAAAAATATTGAAATAAATAGAGGACAGTATTGTTCAAAGATTAATTTGCTGCTGAGATTGTTTATGCAAACTATATCTTCCATCGAGTAGTTTAATTTTCTAGTGAGTCATATTGCAATTACATGTTTCCCCTTAGTTAGATAACAGTAATTAGCTATGCTACAGGAAATTGCCTAAATGGAAAATTTTATGTAAGCTTCCTACAAATTTATGGAATATATCATGAAAATGGTTTTTCTATGCAGCTGAAGGATATAATTCTTCTCTTTCATCCCAATTTTACACTGTTTTAAACCTATTGATTTCAGGATAGTTATGCATGATTTACCCAAAAACGGCTTTTATCTCCAAATGAGAACAGAATCAGGTTCCTGCTTCCGTATCAGAATTGGTAATGAGGAAACGTTGCTTTCTTCGCACTTTGAAAAAAAATGTTAACGCAGTAGCTTGTGCCTTGGTGCGGTAAAAGCATTAGCAAATATAGAGTCTGATCTACCATCTCTACCTGGTTCTCATGTGTTTAGTCCATGGAGGATTATCTTGTGCATTTACTTGTCCTAGAGTTTTAGATATAGCTGTGAAAGTATTTCACAACATCTTCATTTCTATTTGTGAACAAACATACAGATACACATACATACATTTCTAACCACATCCTTGAAAGTACAAGAAAAAACACACACATACAGTTCAGTACTGATAGAGCTGAGCAATTTATCCTGATTTGGAACACACAAAGACTTAAAAAAAAATTAATAACATAAATTATTGTAATTTACTTTTTTAACTAAGGTCTAGTCACAAGATTTGTTGATTCTGATTGTGTAAACTCTGTCTTTGTTGTACTCTGTTTAATGCAACATAAAAGCAGTCTTAATAAATTCAGATACAATTATATTTTCGTGACAAAGCAACATATTTTTAAATCCTAAAAGCATTGAAACTGTGGGAAGAAAAAAAGGGCTACAGCTTTGTGGAATAAATGTTGCATCTTATTTGTTTTAAAAACGGAAATGGTTGAATTTCTGTTTTATGATAAAGAAACCCATTAAGTATGGTGACCAGTGCAAGCAGAGTACAAACTCTGGTGCCACCAGTATAATTGGTGGATGCAGAAAGGCTAAAGTACTCAGTCTAATACCTAATTAAAACTTCTGCAAAGGGAGTTCAAAATGTAAGCATGGCTACAGAAAGTATAGGGTAATGACTTCAGCATCAGGTCAAAGCCAAAAGAAGTCATGTCGTTTTTTCATGAATACCACTGTGGACTCTGGGGAGGTCAGTGCAGAGAAAGATAAAACACACTGATGTGGGCTCTGTTTGCCTGTTACCTCTGCTGCTTCTTTCTTGTTCCTAATGCCTATCCATATTACATAACTCCAAGAGAGAAATTCGCTTTGTTTTCTGTCCAACCATTTTTAGAATGTGCAATGGAAAGTACATTTTGAATCTCACCTGAGTATTACCTTGGTGCTTCCTGTGCTGCTAATCTTGCCCTGTGTTTGTATGCATTTAGTACACTAATTTTAAAGTTACTGCATATTATATCTTAAGTCAAAATTCTCACATTCTATTAAAAAAAATTAGAAGAACATAGATCTATGCTAGTAGCAATCACATTTTAGCACCAGAAAATTTCCGTCATCTGAAATGGTGAAAGGTCCCAAGTGCTCATAATAGTGGGGTTCCAGTGTATATGATCCTTTTAAGACATTTCCTGGGATTTAATTTTTATTAAAGTGAAGTATTGTTGTTCCTATTTTAATAAAGACCTAATGCTAGTAATTGTCTAATGCAAAATTTAAATTTGACTCTACTGGAGTAAAAGGTGTTTTCTGTATGATGTATCTGTCAAAAAGGACAGCAGTCTTTATAACTTACTGTTTTTTGAGGAAGAAATAACATGAAAATCATACAATCAATAAAGTTACCTTTTTTGTGGTCCCCAAATGTGATTTGGGCCTTTTTTTGCTATATTTAACTTTACTAATTGCATTCCTTCTGCAAAGCTTGTTACCTAAATGTTTTTCAATGTTTAGTCCAAGGCCACAGGTTTTGATAAAGCTAACCCAGTTGTGGCAGCACAATTTCCGTTTAGTTCTTAGCACAGTGTCTTTTTGCGGGTCACCACACAATTCATTAAAATGTTGATGTTTCTTGTTCTGGAATAATTAAACTTGTTCAGTGACAGATTGCTCTAAATTCTACTTAGAAAGAGAAAGAGATATAGCCAGAGAGTCTTCATGAGTACATGTACCAGACCCTATCTGGGAGGAGACACACAGCCTACCTAGCGTTTTGATAATTTCTTACTGGCCCCATAAATACATATATTTAAAGAGACTCTATGTACTGCTTAAAATGATTTCCAGGGGACATCTTTTTTTATACACAATGCCATCTGTGGATCTGCCTATATTTTAAGTAATTTTGAGGGACTAACAGTGTTAAACTTTGTGCATTTAAAAGCAGGAAGTCTAGAAGGAGAAAACTAACATTTTTTAAAATGTGAAATTATATTATGTGTTGACTACTCTTGAAAGAGCATATAGACCTCTAAATGTCTGGTTTACTGGCTGCATCTATTCTGACCATCCATCCTTTTTTCTGTTGTACAGCCCAAGTGTGATATTGCAGCTTGGTGAGAGATTAAATGATTTATGAGAAGAAAATGATTCAGTGAAAGCAGACCCATAAACATAACCCCACTGATGAAAACAATAGTGATAATGATCAGTGAATTGCAGCAGAAATTGTGAGTGCACTGAAAAGATGGAGTGCTTTTTTCTTTTGGGGGAATGGATTTCTTAAAACAAAAGTGACTATTCCAATGGGGGATAGCAGGTGTAAAATTGCCTTGGTTTGGTCTTAGCTAGGCCTGAGTGTTACCAACCTCATATTACACAATGTTTTCATAATGGGAGGCAGAGATTATGTGGGAGAAAAAGAAAGAAAAGAAAGAAAAGAAAGAAAGAAAGAAAGAGAAAGAAAAAAAGAGAAAGAGAGAGAAACTTTTACTTGACTGGTCTTTTCTGAGGAGAAAAAAAAAGTGAAATTAGCTTAGAGAATTTGGGATCATTCCTGTTCAACATTTAAACATTTAGAAAATTGGTTTATACACAGTGAAGGACAACAATTCTTTTTGATAATGACAAAGACATAATTCCAGAAGTAATATACTATTTGGTTTTCTGGTTGTTCATCTGCAATTGGAAGTCATTGATAAAAATTGGGACCGTGCCAAAACAGACTGCTGGTAAAAAGAGTGTTTTAGATTATAAATGCTTAGGAATTAGATATTAGAGAGCTGAATATTTATTGCTACTGCTGCTCATTTCTGAACACTTAGTTTTCTTTTTGTGTGCCAGAAAAAGACAACCATCTTCAAAAAATGCATCTTCTCCTGTGGTTTGCACCTGCAGAGATTAAAACTACACTGTGATCCTGGTCCCCAAGTGGACAGACTGATCTTCTGTAGAAGCATGTGATTGACTTTCTGCCCTTTCCACAGCATTACCTCCATAAGATAAGACTTGAGCATTGATCATTTTACTTACATAGATCTTTTTCAGAACAGATGTGTGCTATAAACAAGCAGATACTTCATGCAGTATGTTGGAATTGAAATTATTTTGCCAACGCTGAATTGAGAATTATGGCTTGACTAACTCACGCATTTGTTTTGTGGAGTTTTATTTGGATTCACTTACCTTCTGAAGGATAGGTGGGTCTTAAGGGATGGAAATCTCTCATCTTCAAAATTTTAATGGAATGAAGGAAGGGGAGGGGAGGGNGACAATCAGGGTACCATGAGAAGTGCTGTGAATCATTGCAGATTTTCCTCTCACAGACTACATGCTTTCCGAGAAAGTCTGTTAATCTTCCTTAGGCAGATATTACATCTTCAAGAAGCCTTCTGAATACCTAAATTTCTGAGAGGCATCTTTCAGTTTGAGTCTTATTAATCTAGGTGACAATACAGACCAAAAATTACCAAGCAGTGGTTCTCAGAATTTTGAGGAGAAGATTAGTTTGAAGAGAGACAATCTTGTGATACAGTGTCATTGGGAAAATCGTAGTAGAGGTGTGTCATGAAGAAAGGTTGTTGTATATGACTAGATATTTACCTGGAGATGGCACCTGGAAGCAAGGAAGAATAAGAATTCAGGACTCTCAATGTACTCATGAGCTCATGGCTGATCAAAGTCTGAAATTTCTCTGTAGTGCCTTGAGATGATTGCAGTCTGAAATGGCAGATAACCAAGCTCATAAAAAATAGACAAGTGGATCATTACACTTGACTGAAATTTTGAGTATTTAGTGCTTTGGAATCCAATCTAGAAGTAATCTAATCTGATCCACATCTGATTAGATAGCAATGCTTTGGAGAGACAGGAGCTTTTTACAGTGTAGTATTATGAAATTCGGTTTGAAACTCTGCATATAGTTTTCCAGTCTTACACCCTTCAAGGAGAAGAACAAAAAGATCTCCAGTACTAGGAACTGACCTGAAAGGAAGGAGGCATAGTGGGAGATAACTGCTATCCTGGTATTTCTTAATCACTTTTTAACTGGAATGCAATGCCAATGGGTATATTTTTTTTCCTAGCTGTCTAAGTGATAGTTTTTACATATTCTGCTGCTTTCATCAGCTAATTGTGCTGAACTATTTTCACCCTCTAATAACCACTGCAGTAAGTGTGATAGCCAGTACTGGAGGTGGGTGATTAATGTTTTCTTCAGCAGGCATTGTATGGTATTATAATAATGGTGCTGTTCACCACTTTACATATTATGAGGTTTTGACCAGGACAGAGCTGGAAGCAGATGGATGCAATTCAGTACTCTAGACCAAGGCAATGGTACGAAGTTGAGGAGACCTGCTGGAAGGTATGGAAAACAATACATCCGCATTTTGAAGATGTGTGATTGACAGCAGTGATTAAAGTTCTAATTTATGGAAAATTGCATCTTGCTTGCTGCTCTTAGCTAAGCATGGCAGGATTTATGCAGGATTTTTCTGCTTCTGCTGCCCAGTAAGCTATGAATATTTGTTTTGGAGAAGGACCTGGGTGCCTAACTCTTATATTAGATACTGGCCTGTGATATATTTTTTACTGTTCTGTCTTGAAAAAGAAAGTGATACTGTGGAGAAATGAGCAGCCTAATTATTTTCCAAGAGTATGTAACAAAAGTACTTCATGATGTGGAATGTCTGTTTATTTCCCCATGCAGTTTGAGACATTGGCCTTGATCTGAAAAACTCCTGAGTCAGCCTGGGACTTTTCTCTGTGTCCTTATGCACTGGAACTCCGGGAATGGCTGGGACAGTGAGAGCACTAACAGTGTAACTTTACTTGTTCAAAAACACAAAGACCTGCCAGCTGAAAGTTTTGCGTAAAGGGCTCTCAGATTTGCAGCCTGATTCTTTCTCTCATTAACAGCAGAGCAAAATACCAGCATCCCTTTGGGGGAGTGAAATACCAACATCCACTGATAATTAATGCTGGCAAAAAAGGATTATTAGTTCAACACTAGGCTTTTGCTACTTGATAATCAGGTATAAATGTATCTTACTATGTGATTCCCTTGCTATAAAACAAGGCAACCTCTAATGTCCTCTAATTCTGATTAACAAAATATGTTCAGAGCATCTATGGGAACACAAGGTCTCTGCACAGACAGCTTTTGCCTCTGACAGCATTTCCAAGATCAGTGTGGATAATGGAAAGCTAAAAACTGCATTTTTTTTTCTTTTTTGTCACAGAAAGTGAAAGAATTAAGTTTATTCTGTATTGTCAGATGAAGGCTGTGATAGCATTTTTCCTGCTCTTGCATTTATGTTACATACCGAAAATAAGCTAAACATCACATTCACTGCACTCCAGAGCAGGCTTCCATAAATCAATAGAACATGCTATGCAAATCTATTTTGGAAACTGACAAGGGGTGGAAGGTGTTTATATTTTAAAGTAAAAGCATATAATGCTTAATATTGGATTGCACAGTACAGCATCTCTCAAAATGGTGTAGGTACTGTTTTTCAGTTTTTAAAATTAGCCATCTACTCTCCCTACTATGAGTTGTAGTATTTTAGTCCATTTTTTATGATAGAAGCAGTATTCAATGTATTACGATTTAATAGAAAAACATGCTGATCCACAGAGATGAACACAAGGCCTTATTATGCTGTTTTTCAGGCAGAATATGAATGAGTTTATTTTTTTCCGGGTAGATTCTATGTTGAATTCAGTGTCAAAGGCCTGATTCTCTTAATTCTTCATGGAGCAGAAGAGGAAGAATATTGCATACAGCCAATTAGAGATGCTCAAACTTCAGCTGAACTGTGGGATCAACTGTAGGACTTTAAATATTTGATTTTGTAAGTAAAAGCATTCTATAATTTTTAGAATGATTTTTTAATTTTAAAACACATCTCACATAATAAGTCTTGGTTTTATAAAAATGTGCTTGTTTTTTGTGGATATATTTTTAATAATCATATATCTTTGTAGCACAACAATTTGCTCGATCTGAGGGAGGGATTGGGGGCTGGAAGTACGGCTCAGTTAGAGTTTAGTCAACTAAGCATAAGCTTGTGTTTTTTAAAGAGGATGCCTGCACCTGGATTGCTGCATGCTTGCAGAGGTATTCAGAACCATGCAGGTATTGTGGCTCCTTGCATGGCTCCAGCCCTCAGCGTAACCAGAAGCCAAAACTGAGCTCTCCCCACCTCCATTCCCAAGAGTGGCTGACTTCAGAAGGCTGTGTAATACAGCACTTAGTGCACATAAAGGTGACCGTGGCTGTATTTTGAAGCACAGGCAGTATCTGTTCAGCAGCTGAGACCTATTCCATGTCTCCCTCCAACCTGAGGCATGAGAGATGCTAAAACTTTATCTCCCACCTCAAAAAAAAAAAAAAAAGGGGGGCAGTTGCCTGCAGGTTACTGCATGTGGCTCTGCTTTTTTCATTGAAACTGAAGACATCTAGAGAAAAATTCAAACTCCCTGAGAGATCACAGAAGTGCAACTGTAGGAAAGGCTCTGAAGTTGAGACCTTCTCCTGACAGGTGATGCTCCAAATTCTTTGTCTTTGCACCTAGGATTCTTTGCTTATATCTAATTATGTGAAATAAAATACAGACAATATAAATAGGAGCTTTAGTTGCAATGAGCAGAGCCATAAGGTCCCCTTCCAAAATGGCTTTGCTAACCATCAGTTCGAGACTCATGCTCATCCCATCTCCTCCAGTGCTAGTTTCATGATTTTGTGCACATTTACACTGGTTCAAGAGGAGTGATAGATGGTGAAAGGAGCACCCCTGCCACTGCCCTTGTCACTTGGTGGATACACAGACTTTAGTGCCCATATTCTCCTTCTCGATTTGCCTGAAATCTCACCAGATAATTTTTATTAAAAATACACTTACAGGCTCATCAGCTGTCAGCAATTTAGAATTGGAACAAGCAAAATTTTCTCCTTGTTTGTATAAGATAGCTGACGTTTTTCCCCCCTTAACTTCTGTTCTTGGAATAAAATATATGCCTAATGTTGCTCCTCTTCGCTTGGAAATGAGAGTTTAAGCCACAGCTTTTCTTTAGTACTGGGAGCATCAATCACAGAATATATCACGAGGCATGGAATGTTTAGTTGCTTGTTTCCCTTTGTTCTCTGGGGGAACAATATGAATGGAGTATAGAAAGGATAATTCAAAGAACCTTTTCAGTAGCCTGAAGTACAGCTCAGGTCTCAGAGCCCCTGTTAACCATGCTATAACTTTTTTTTTTTTTAACCTAATCGTCTCTTCAGTCAGAGGGGCAGAAAATGGGCTGTCATTACTGTCTACTTTTTTTGCTCCAAGGCAAATTGTTTCCATGTTTCACAGCAACCTGTTTCTGTGTTCTCAAGGTCTACATTACAATGTGACTCTCCTACAGATCCTGTCTTTGGTAAAAGCAAAAGCATTTTAATCTTTAAAGGGAGCTGCTGTACACAACTGTGCACTTTCATTTAACTCTGTTTGTAACTACCTCTTTTGTGGATAATTCTAGCACCTATGAACAGTAAAATAACAGCTGTGATGAAGGTTATTTTTCATACAATGTCATTTTGTTATGAGTTGGGACTTTCATGTTTTCTACAGCCTGAGTTTAAAAGGACTTACATTTTGTAATTTCAGTGGTATGATTCTGAACCTAAATGGGCTGATAGTTTCAAACTGGCTTGTTTGTGTACTATAGCTGCTGCTCTGTCCCGCTGAAGAAAATGTAATTTTTATTGCACTTGTGATTAGGGCCTGCAATTCACTGGGAACTGTGAGCTGTAGATGTTGGTCTACTATTCTGCTCAGAATAGGGCCTGATGGAGAGGGTACCATTTAAGAAAATGGAAGATGTAGTCTGAACTTCTTCATGCACAAAAGGGGTTTCCATATTGGTCTTTCACATACTGCTGTCCTGCTTTCACTAATAAATATATCTCACTGTGATTTAAAAAGAAAAAGAATAGCAAGCCCTGCTCTGTTCTTGGTAATAGCATTTGTAAGTACCAGCTCTTGGGAGAATGCCTTAGCCTCTGCTGCCTCTGTGGATGAAAGCTAGTTCAGGAACATAAACATTGCAGAGGTAATAGGATATTGGATTTCCTAATCTGCATTTAATCTTTCTTGTCAGTGTTAGATACTCAGTTCCTTACAGGGTGGTATGGCTAAACGGAAGCAGCTGCTGCAAATCCAGACATCTCTGTTTTTCCAGCTCTGCTCCCTTCTTTAATCTATGTGCTACAGTTGTCTCTCAGTTGGCACTGCTGTGTGTCTGGTCCAGCAGAGAATCGGTTCCAGCTTGCTGCCAGGCTGGTTCCATGAACTGCCTTACCATGGCATCAGATAAATGACAGCTTTGGGTCAAGTGCTCATTCTGGGAAAGGCAGTGGGACTGCTGCTGTTTTGGCAGCAGGTAGATATGAGATACCTTTGATGTATCCCCAAATTGCCCTTTTGTGCACAGGGAGTTTTGAATTACGTTTCTGTCATGCCAAACTCTAATTTTAACTATCCAGGCTACAGACAACTGCACCAGTCATATATTTAATGAGAAAGTGCAGAACCTCTTGCATTATCCAGATAACTTACACAGGATGGTTTGCTGTGAAAAGCACTGGCACGCCTGGATGTGCCACAGTCTCTGCAGTAGCTCTGATGTGCTCGGGATGCAGCACATTGACAGAGATAAAATGTGGACAAGGGCAAGAGACCCAATACATTAATGACTTCTGAGAGCTAATGAATATGCAAAAAATGAATAAACAGCAATAATTTCCCTGGTATGACTTGTTTTGTTGTTTTTTTAATGTGGCAGCGCTTTGTTGTAGGAGTGTGCAGCTGCACTTGGGAAACCCATGGCAGCTTGATGCTTAATCATAAAACATGTACATGATGCAAGAGAAAATAAGTTAGAAAAAAACCCAGAAAAATGGTATTTCTCTATATCCTTCTAATCTCTTGCCATCCTCACTGTAGAGAAGTACTTTCAGAGAAGCGTTTCAAAAATAAAATAAAGAGAACAAATTTGAAGATCTTATGATTGTAATCCACTGTGGCAATCTAAAATTTTTAAATATACTCTATGTCCTTTAAATTATTCAGATATTTAAATTATCTGCTATGGGTCTTCATGCTAAGATGTTCTTTTTACTTTTTGTTTTAATGAAAGCCAGAATCCAGGAATCACAAAACCACTGGACAACGCTGAACAACTGTATTTTCCAAGGAATGGTGCCATGCTTATAAATGGATTTGGCTTTTAAAACTGGTCTGGGATAAAAAGTAAAATCCTGCTACGAAAAGACTGGGATAAATTTTATATCTGTTTAATTCACCTGATTTACCTGGTTTCTTCCTAAGGAAGGTAACGTGGTCACCTGACCAATGTGTGCATGATGTTCTTTGTATGGCCATTATTAATCTTGTGCTGTGCTTTCATTTTTCTCAAGATGGGGCAGTGCCAAACTGAAACAGGCACAGGTCTTAGTGCTGTTCAGAAGGACACTATATTTCAAGCCAAATTTTTAACCTGATTTCAGAAGGCAGTTGTGCAGGAGGAAGGAACTCCAATTTCCTCCATTACTGGCTGACATCAAACAACACCCAGTAAATTTGCTACCTCCTTCTGTCTGATCTGCTCTAGTGCCACCCCATTTCTCTCTTACATCAGGTCCAGGATTACCCCTTCAGTGGTCCCTTCTCTTGCTATTCATAATACTAATGGTTTTTTTACAAGCCTGAAGTAAATAATATTTCTGTGTGGCTTGGTGCTATGATAAGTTTGTAACATTTAAATTAGCTTGTCAGATTTATGAGCCATCCCCCTTATTTTTGAATATTTTGTAATGTGAAATAATAATTTAGTTCCTACATCAGCAGCAGGTTTCATTGTTCTAGTTAATGAGCGAAGGATTAGGTTTTCAGCTGCTGTGAAGTGGCACATTTCCATTTAATCTGTAAAGCAGAGTGCTTCACAGAAAACAAGAGTCTGTCCTAAGACAGACACTACCTGGAAGTATCTTAGAGGAGGCGCCTGAAGCAGACAGATTCTTGGATATAATGGCTGCACAGGAAAAAGATTAAAAGTAGTTTTCATTAGGGTAAAGAAAACTTAAGTAAGATTAAAACTGCAAAAACTAGTTGTGATTCTGATCACTTAGCTGTAGCCTCACAGAGATGGAATCACCACAAAGAGGTTTTGTATGAACTCACTAAAGTAGTAGAAGTTTCATCTATCCTAAAGGTACATCTGCAGTGGGATTTATGGTATGTTTGTTGCATAACAGCCTGTCCTTTTGTGGGAAGAAGAACATCCTGGGTTTAGTGAGTACATTTTCAATCAGTGAGTACTTCAGAAAAGTGGGTTTTTTTTAATATTTTTTTGTCTTGTTTCAGTCTTGTAGTTTTTTTTTTATTACACTCAATTTATTCTAAAGTGACTGGCAGCTGTATCTTAGAATATAGCTACTGTACAGCAAAATTAGATCAGTGAATACAATAAACAATACTGCATCTAGAGGCTCAGGTCAGACTGAGCTACAAGTAATCCATCTTCTAAATGTATTAAGTTATCTTATGCTTGCACATAGCATTAAGCGTACTAAAAATTGAATTGTGAGAATTTTTTAAAAGAAAATGAGATATTTTAGTGAGTAATGGAAAAGAAAGACTGAAGTTCCCTGATTTTCTACCCATATAACCCTTATCATTCGGTTTTATCCTTAATGGTCGGTTTCTGAAATCATGGGTTACCTCGTGATCCCTGCAATGCATTTAGAATCTTGAAAATGGTGCATTTATAAATCTATGTCTGCCACTAATGTCAGGCTGATCTTACGGGAGTCTGAGAGGTCTTAAAAATACTGTGCATATATTGGGGGCACTCACTCCTTTCTGGGACTGAATGTCTTCAGTGTAATGATGTTTTTTCTAATTTTTGTGATATGTCTACTAGTGTCAATAGTAGTACACATGCGGAAGTGGATTCCTGCTTATGTTTTCATTTCCAGGAGTTATCTGTGATGCTTTTACAGTTATTGATTAAACACACTTAAAGCAGTTGCACTGGCTTTGTACTTCTTCTGTAATCTTATTAACTTTTTTTTTTTCAATTTTTTTTCCCTCCAAGGGAGTAAATTGATTTATATGAGCATGCTGTTAATAATATAACTCCTTGTCTAGCCCCTTGGGCTCTAATGTTTTTTAAACACAGTACAATTATGGGAAACATTATATTGGAATGACTATATAAATCATCCCCATAGGAGTCTGAGCAGTCTGGGGAGTTAATCGCATAGAGCCCTGCTGAGGTAAATAAGAACAGTAATTTGAAATAAATAAAAGACCAGTGGTGCTAATGCGGGTGTCTCAAGAATATCATTAAGTTTGTAATGGCATTGTTTACTTGGTGTAATGAGACTCATGTAGTGTAATGCTGCTGCTTAAATCATAACTTCATAGTTCATGATCCTGTCTCTTTTCTTCAGAGAGTATGTCGGGTTGGCCGTGTTTCCACACCTGTCCTCCAAATTCCAGCACTTGGCTGGAAAGCACACACACGTGAAATGTGTTGAGATTCTCTAGAACTTTGGTTAAATTTAGTCTACATATATTGAAGCTCAGGTACAAAAATTTGCCAAGGGGGATATTTTTTTTCCTTTTTCTGTTTCTCACCATAATCAGGGTGTTAGAAAAGGTACGGAAATTGGGAAATGAAAATAGTGTCATTTGCTGGTCATCCATATTCAGTAGTGGTGTTGTTTGGGTCCAAATGGGGTTTTACACTGCTTTGTGCTTGAGCACAGTGTGAATTTGGCAGTTGGGCAGCTTAATGGTCTTCTTCTTTTGCAGTAGCTTCTTCACCAGTACTTAATTCCCATCAATACTCCAAGATATTCTCCCTTCCTTGATATGCAGGGAAAGTAAAGTATGATTTTAAAACACAAAATGAAAACAGTTAATCTGAAAAGGAACACTAGGGATTTTTTTCAATCTTTGTTTTTAACATGTACAAATTACATAGTAGAAACCACTTCAAAAATATTACTTTTTCAAAGAAAATATATTCTCTTAGAATAAATTTAGCAATATCATATGAATAAAATTATAATTAAAAAATTTAAACCAATATATTTTTGCATAGAAATCGATCTTCCACAAGATTTATTTTTTGGAGGTGCGAAGGATCTTGCATGTAAAGCAACTTGTGTAATTGAAAGCATGCTCTGTTTATGCAAAAATGAATGTAAGATGTTCATTGCATTAACACAGCCTTCAGAACACATTGTTTTAAAATTTAATGGTATTAACTTTTTATTAATTTCTGAGCCAGTCTTGGAGCAAGATTAGACTTGTGCAGTCTGTTGCACAGATTTATGTAAAATATGGCACTACTCTTCTGTGATAGGAGTGCTATCAATACAAGGTGTAAGAGTTTCTGGGGGAATACTTCTCACGTTGGGGACTTCAGTGCATCTTGGACTTGGAATAGAGCAAACTTCAGATTTTTAGAAGAAGACTTATAAACTATCAAGGAAATGTTTTAGAAATTATAATATTGCATACTCATACTGTTTGTATTAAATGCTCTGATGTCAATGTGAAAAACTTCTGTTCATAAGAAAAATGTCCAGTTTTATTTGTTGCTTTCTGTCACTTATTCTGCATTGGTAATAAAAAATTGGAAAGAAGCAATACATGATGCTAATGAGATTGTATAGTTGAACCCTGCAAACCCTGGGAGCAATCATGGTACTAACAGTGTTTATGAAGATCATGAAAATATATAGGAATTTTGTTTTGTTTCGCTTCTCATACTCTGTTTTGAAAAAAAGGAAAACATAAGGTAAATTAGGCTTTAGTTTAAGCACTTTCATAACTTGTCTAAGCTGTTGTTTATGTTGAATATAGCACAGTGAGCATGTATTCTGCCTTCCAAAAAATGTCTTTCCAATAGACTTTGCCCTTGCTCTGGAGATAGAAGATGTAGAATTGTAAGGTCCACCCATGAAAAGTTTTTTACTGGACCTGCTGAGACTCATAGTGCCAGTGCCATATGAAGACCCCTTAAGTTTGTAAGATTAAGGTCTTCATAGATTAAGTGATTCTTGATCAACAGTGATGTCATGTGTATTAAAGTTGGCTGTGTGGACACCATTTTCTTATTACTAATCCCTCCAGGAATCAGGAGTGATTGTTTTTGGAATCTGGTGTCTACAGCTTCTCCACACTCTCAAGCTTGCTCAAGGAATCATCACTGTGTTCTTACACCTTTAACCCTATGTGGTTGATAGTCTAGGTAAAATTTCATTCCTTTTCCCTGAACATGCCTTTCAGCTGTCCAAGGAAAGTGACCAGTTTTTTCATAACGAGGACCCCTCTAGTCTTAATATGGCATATTTTTGTGATAAGTGAGAACTCATTTGATTGTATAGAGAAGAAAAGAGCTTATCTGAAATGACCAGTCAGATAAAGCTTCAATCTATTATGGTTTTGGTTGTTGGTCTCCAAAAGTTCTCCTGCATTCCAGTTCAGTCAGAACTTAGATGATCTGAATATCAGTCACAAGATAGGAATATCAGATAAGGTACCCCAAACTGAACACTGCGTAAGACAGATCATTCACTTGGTATTTATCAGATGGTTCAAGCTCACAAGGAAACATGTATTTATTACTGCAAACGTTGTATAAATGCTGGCCAGACTGGTATCATTCAAGAGGGAGAAGGCTGACTTCTGTTCCTCCTTAGAACAGATCCTTGATGACGCTGAATTTTGTCTTCTGATTCTCTGTTTTTTACCTGAAAGTTTTTCTATGTTTATATGTTGTTTTTCTTTGGCCCTTAAACTCCTGAGGATCCTTATCTCGGTAATCCTCTATCTGTAGTTTTATCTTTCTTATCTTGCCTGGCTTCACTCTGCAGATCCTCTCACTGCTCTTTCTCACATTGCAGTTTGCTTAGTGCTTAGAGCTAAGGTTACACACCTGGCTATATTGGAGCTGGGTCTGTGAGCTTTGGTCACAGGCAGCTCTGGCTGTGGGGCAGCCCCAGGAGTGCTTAGAGAGAGGTAGAACCATGTCAGTGTAAAACACCAGTGCTTTTATTGTCATTAACATTTTCCGTATACATCAGTGTGCTAACATTCTCAACTCCACTGTTAAAGTTGTTTCCCCACACACCATGGTTCTGAATGCATTGAGGATTTTACCACATACTTTTTTAAGTCTGAATCATAAAACTTGCTCTACTGAAATATTTAAATTCTTCCATTTTTTGAGAAAGCCTGTTTTCTTTCAGTGTAGCATTAAGGAGAAAGCATGCAATCAAATCACTTCCACATTAAAAAGTGCAGCCTTTTAAGAGCAGTACTCCAACTAGATAGCCAGACAACACTGCTGTTTTAAGGAGGCTATCAGACGTGGAGACAATGAAGGAACTGGGTGCAGCATCAGAAGGTAATAATATATCTGCTCTTATTGACTCAAAATCTATCCCAGAGGCCTATTTCTTTTCCCCTAGAGATTTCTGTTCTGTTATTTTTATCGAGAAGCATTTCTAGGGAAATACAGAAGTACATATTGCTTTTATGGAAAATAAAGCAGAGTTCTACTTAGTCCCTACACAAAGTGTGGGCTGGGATATTTTTGATTGGTGGGTTTTTTATTAATATTACTATAATAGCTATAATCGTTATAATAGTTATAATTGTTACAATTGTTATAATAATAATTATTATTATTGTTGTTGTTGTTGTTATTAGTGATATGGAAAGAATGGACAGGTGGGAAATGAAAGGCTTATGGCTATGGACTTTCAAGACAGGTAGATTACATTTCCTGATCAATCTATAAAATATAATAAATGTAAAATTTTACAAATAAAATCACTGCAGGGAAATGACCTAGTTGTGACTTTCAAAATCTGGCATAGATCCTGGCACCTAAATTAATGCTTTTCAGTGATACTTGCCAGAAATACTGAGTTGCTGATTAGAAGGGGTAGAGTTTTTTCTTAAGCTCAATTGCAGAGAAAGATTTTTTTTCCTTGAATGTGTCAAATTGATTAAACTGGATAAAAACAGTTAAAGAATAGTAACATCTTTTAGTTAGAGGCACGAGGAAGAAGTAGTATAACCACAGGGAAGGTTCAAAGCACTTTTTTTTTCCCAAATCCAGAGTATATTTGCATGCGTAGGTCAAAGGGTGAAATAACACAGAACGAAATGTAAACTAATTGAAGTGCAAATGTAAACTCATTTCTGCTTGCTGTTTCTCTACAATTTGTTTTGGGTTGCTTGTTTATCTAAACACTAATGTGGAGGTAAGATGAGATTTTTGTTTTCATGAGGCTAAAATAGCCTCATCAAAATTTGCAATTCCAAAGGAGAAAATAGGAGAGTTGACATAAGCAGTTTTATACAATTCCTTTCCTGATGTTTCCTCCACATTTTACCATCATGAAATATGAAAGAACGTGAGGCTTTGGGCTGTAATAATCCATGCCAGTATTTTCAGACCAACAGACAGCTCTATAGATATTGGGATCGTTGCTGGGACCCTAGGAAAAATTCAAAATAGCTTTAACATACATGCGTTGGCTTTTTTTAGTGTCCAGTATTAATTTACAATTAAGGCCATTTTTAAAATTTTTGACACCACCATTTCTGTAACCCCTTTCAGATACTTCCTCTAGGCTGCAGTTAGTTCCTCTCAGCCTTCCTCTCCTCTGTGTCAAACTAAACAAGCCTTTTTTCCCTCAACCTCTCCTCGCAGCCCTTGTGTCCTCTGCTTCATGAGCCCTGTCCTGTACCTTCTCCAGTTATCTTAAGTTTCTGCACAAGTTAGGAGGTACAAAGCTGGATCCACCATTCCCCATGTGCCTCACCCATGCCAAGCACAGGGAGATGTTGCCATGTGCTGCAGTTTGGTGTCCACACTCCTCCCAACATGTGCATTGTTTGCTTCCTGTGAGTGCACTCTACTGGTTTGTGTCCAGTTTAAGACCCACTACGATGGCCCCAGCAGCTTTTCAGCAGGGCTGCTCTTCAGTCAGTTGGATCCCAGTTTGTCACGATGTCTCTGTGTTCTCTTTCTCGAGTGCTGAATGAATGTTTCTTTTGGCTTGATCCCCAATGCCTAGTCAAACTGAAAGTGGTATTTTTGAGAAGAGAATTTTTCACTCAGTGTCTGTAGTAATGTAGAATTAATCTGGTGTGGTACTTGAAAAGTTTGAAGTACCTTAGTGGCAAATAACTTTGTAGTAAGCGTTTCCAAACAAAATCTTTGGCCAGATTTTTCCTCTTGGTTGTAATCATTTTATTGCAGTAGAATTTGGGAAGGTTCCACTTGCAGAAATGGTGTAATGTAGTGGTGAAGAAGACCTGCCTTTACTGTAACCTTGTTTTCTCTAATCCTGAAGCCATTATGTTTGAATCAGCCCATGGTCTAATTTTATATCAGACACGATGGATCCTAAAAGAAATTTTGAAAAGAGCTGAATTGACTGAAGGGGTCCCAGGGTGAGATGCAGACTGATTAATAGTGACAGATGTTTGCAGATCTCTGAAGACATTCTATGTAAATCAAGCACACCTGTATTCAGATTTGCAAATTAAATCTCTGTTCATTTCACGTGAGTTTGACTACTTGGGGAGGAGGAGGGGACAATAATAGTAACATTCTCCCTTTCCTTAGAAATGTAGCAATGCTGATTGAATTATACCATTACTGCTATGAAATTATGTTTACCAGCTTGTAGGACAATATGCCTAAGACTTTGCCTATTGCTCTTTCGTAGCCTGGTTACAGCTTCACAAACTCATAGAGGCAAACCCACAGCTGTTTAAGCCCATCAAATAAGTGGTTTACAAGAAAAGGCATAATCAGTAGTATCAAGTATTTTGTCAATTATATTAGCAACATAAAATTAAAATGATGACTATTTGACAGAGACTGTTTTTAAGATACTACATTTGCATAATGCTTGTCTTCTCATACTATGGAAAGCAACAAGACATCATAGAAGATATATATCCATTATTCATGAGTTTAAATAATCTGAATGGCATGCGGAAAATAAGACTGAACTAGATTTTATATTGTTAGAGTGATTTTTTTTTAAATACAAGCAATTATTTGTTGTTTTTTAAGTAATCCTTTTTCTTCAGTCTGATTCATTATATGAATTTGCAGTTAGAAAATTAAGTATCTTTTAATTAACTTCAGTATAATTGACACCTTATATGACTCAGACTGCTGAAAGTAAACAATTCAGGGCAAATTGTCCTGTCACATCTGTGAGACTGATTAGATGTAAACATCAGCTATGACAGTTCAGGGTTACTGTAGTGCATGTGGCTTCTCCAGAGGCCTCTGCACTACGAGCATAGATGTTGACTGAGACTGCTTATCAGAAATATGCAGGTTTCAAACGGCAAAAGTAATTAGGAAGGAGTCATGTTTTTCTTTTGCTCCATCTTGGTTTTGCAGGCGAGAACTGCATTTCTCAGCTCAGTAGTGACAAGATGTGATCATCAGTGGAGGAGGCATAAAGAAGACTAGTCCATACGTGCTTACCCAACAGCATATGCAACAACTAAATGACAAAAAATAATGCCCGTAATTTGCTTAGCTCAAAATGCTTGGGTGTCTGTGAGATTTTCCAGCTCTCCCGAATATGTTCCTCTCCTGAATATGCTACCCTTTCCATGAGCTTTCTACCAATTTCCTGATCATAAATTCTTCTCTCTTTCCAGTGAAAAATTGCAATGAAGCAACTCTGTTGTTCTGTACAACAGCTCTGAAGCTGCAATTTGCATGTCCGAAATGCAGATGAGACTGTGTTGCATCAGTTCTAAAGCTCCATCGATTCCCTCTTGCAGCTGCCCCAGTGAGATTTTAGAACATCTCTTACTCTATTCAGACTTTTTATTTCCAAGTCTTAAAACATGGTCTCAACTTGACCAAGATCCTTTGTCTTTCTGACTCTACAGCTTTATATTCTTTAAAGATACTGGTATGTTTTGCATGGTGTTATCTACTAATAGTGACACTGTAGCTGGTAGTGGTGGTCTGAGATTATAAGAAAATGAAGGTTTATAGGTATAGGTAATATCTGTTAATTATTTTATTAGGTGGAACATTCTGTAGAGCAATGAAGATTTTTTTGACATTGGTCTGAGCAAAATGAATAATGCTGATACAAGTGTTGATTAATACATAGTTAAAGGAGGAAAATATAATGATAATTAACATAAATTTATGGAAAAATGACACTGTTAGTTGCAAAACAGATTCTTCCTAACCAAGTTAATATTTTTATATCTTACCAAAGATAATTTTTTACCTTTGCTTTCACTGTTAATTAACTTTCTCATTGACCAAGCTTAATTTGATCTAGGAAAATGCTGAGTTTCTAGCCAGTGATGGGATCAGGGGTCTTTAAGACAATCCAGACAGGACAGAATCCTTTGGAACTCACTTTGGCTTAGTGTCCTGTTACAAATGGATTAGAGGTCAAGATTTTTATATTTAATACTATTTAAATATATATCTTACTGTGGTAGATACTACTATGAGACAACCCCATTCCATTATAATTTGAAGTGCTTCTGTATACTCACTAGTAGAAGCAAAATTTTAATCTTTTTCCCACAAATTTCTAACCTGAATAGTAGTTTTGTAGCTGCTGTCTGCTGATCTCGCTATCCATGAAGGAAAATACTTGAAAAAGAAAAAAGAGGTATTTACTTTACAGAAATGAGGATGATTCACTATGGATTCCACAGCTAAAACAGCTTTCCATTGTAATTCTGTATAGCATTGTACAATGCAAGAGGAACAGGGCTGCTCCTACATGAGGCATAAGGGCATTTAGAATTCAGCTGACGTTCTTCATGACTGCTGCAAACCAAAGAAAATTCAGTGACAAGCACTTGGGATATATTACATTGGAATGGAAAGCCTTATAGACGATGTTTATCAAAAATATTATATATTGTTTCTTTTATTTCTAAGAACAAGTGGGCAGAAACATTCAACTTTCCTCCTTTGTACCATTATGTCTTATTCCTCTATAGTATTTTTATTCTTCTCTGATTCAAATTATTACAGTGCTTTGGTTGTCTTCTCATACAGATGTCTTTCCCAACTTTGTTTTCCATTTGTTCTCCTGACCGTCTTTGCACATGTATGCCCTTTATGTGCTCTTTCACTTAGTGAGTCAAGATTAGTCTTTTAGGAGACTATCTCAGTGATAGACAAAAGATGTTGGAATACACTCTTCTTTCCTCCCAGCATCTTTGTGGTTTCTAAGACTGTTTGCATTGTTATCTATCACAGCGCATTGAACTGCGGTTTTAATCTCAAGATTTCTCTTTGCTGAGATGTAAAGTTAGTTTAGAGCTCAACACATTGTTCCTTTCTGCACACATTACCTTGCATTTGCCAGTGCTTAATGTCATCTGTTTGACACACAGAGTGACTCTGACTCTCTGAGGTCCTCTGGGCCTCCTTCCCTTGACCTGCACTAGCATGAGATTTCATTCTGCATTTCTCAATTTAGAGGAAATGAAGGCTGGGGCTCTTTAAAGCAGGTTTAATGTTTCTGTCGGAAGCATGCTTATCTTTCACTTACTCTGTTTTGAAAAACCAGGTGTTTTTTCCAAGACAATATATACATTTTGGGCACTAATAATTGGTCATTACTTTATGTTTACTTAACAAAGTATTTTTCCCTGAAAGTAAGAGATTGATATACTTGGGAGTACTCTTAGAAATGCATGAAGAAAAAAATCATACCTTTTGAAAATGTCAAACGTTTGAATTCATGTCTCAGACCACTCACTTTGGATCTTGGAGAAGTGTTTCTGTTCCTCCCTTTCCCCGAAGAGGATTTGAACTCGCAGGATGTAACCCCTGAAGCAGGGAATTTTTGCTCATTGAAGGAGTGCTTGCAATCTCTACTTGAAATTGTTCCACATTAAAATTGAATACTTAAATATTCTTTGGGCCATAAGGAGAGAATGTGTTTTATAAGGCAAGGCTTTGAGCTCAATGCCCTATGACTGGATTGTTTCACTGTTTTCTGTCAAGAAGAACTGTGTGTATCTCCTGTACTGGTAGAAATGTGGGGGTCTGTTGTTTTGACTGGCACTGCTTGATTTAAGCACATGTGTTTGATTTAAATTCCACTTTAGACACCTACATTCTTCTATGAAACAGGAGTTTAATGCTTCCTGACATAGGCAACAGCTGAATGAGTGTTTTAGAATTTAGATTTTGGGCCTCAGCGCTGAAGACAGATGGTGGAGGTACCTAAATTCTGCAATTGCATACATGTATGATCTTTGGTGCTACTTACAAGCTTATATTGTTTTTCAGTTTAGCTCAAGCATGTGATTTGATTAATCAGCATTAGATGATTTGATTCTTCTACCTAACTTCAAGCTTGAGAAAGCTCTTGTGAGCTCATATTCTTTCAGCATGTAACACCTTGTATTTCAGGTTTCCTGTCTTATTTCTATTTAAATCAGTGGCTATAGGAATAGGAATGTTCCCATGTTTTGTTTGAATGATGAGAAATTTGTTTCTCTGATGTTAAAGAAGGAACAAATTCCTTTGAACTCCATTGTATTGTTTGGGGTTTGCTGGCTCTCAAAGCTATTAGAGGATTTGCTTAATGGTTAGTGGATTTACTCTTAGGACGTATCATCCTCTAACAGGAAGTCTTTGTTATCTTACCATGGAATAAGCTTCCTGCAGTTCAGGGTTAGGTGATACTCCATTAATCTCATCAAGTCTATGTTTTCATTTAGATCCATTTGGTTACACAAGGAAAGGGGAGAACATGTTGACGTGTGTGGTACAATGCCAGCAGTCAGCTAAAGTAAGATGATCACATAGCATTTTAAAAGAAACAGTTCCTGGATTATTGGCATGGATAAACTGGTGAAGATTTTAAGATTTTTTAATATTGTGGAACTGTAGGACTATAAGTAATCGCACTTTACTCTTCTGAGCCTTGTCATTACCAGGAAAACAAAACAAGTTTCCTGCAGTAATATGTATCAGTTTTAGTTCTGGACTGGGATTATTTTATGCTTACTCACACACCAGTTTTAAATGAAATTTGATTAAACTAACTCCTTAAAATTTGGAGGATTTAGCTTCTGACACATTCATACTCTTGCGACAATAATGGTATAACTTATAACTCAAGTAAGGTGGAATATCAAAAGTTCCTTGGAAATTTCTCTGTACTGAATTGTTTTAAAACATTTTCCACGTAGAAATTGAAGCTGTCTGCTTTCATATTCCTGATTCAACATGAGCTGAATGCCCCACGTTTCTGAAGCTCTTACACTTTGTTCCTGGAGTGGGAAGATCTCTGTTTCACCAGAAAATTATTCCCTGGTTGTGACTGAAGGCAGTGTGACCATATCTTGTGTGAGGACTTCACCCAAGGTCTTCCTGTGTAGTGTTTGCAAGATATGTCACATCTTAACCCACACCTGTATCCACATTTGCACCCTTAAAATGAGATTACTGCCTGGGAGAACAGACTACTTGGGGTGCTACAGAGCTGGTAGCAGCCAGCATCCTCTGGGAGGTGCTAGTGCTTTACAGTATCCCCAGACTATGTTGTGGGACCTATCCTCCTCAGGAGGCTCTGAATGCTGTTTATTCATACACAACCTGGGGAAGCTGAGCAGTCTTGAAAAACTGGTCTCAAAAGCATTATACTCATTACCTTCAAAGAATTAAAACATTACAATTTTCTCCTTTTTATTTCAGTTCCGTGTGTGGCACTGTTACAGTATTGAGAATTGCTGCTAATAAAAAAAATAGATTGTTTGCAAATTCCCCTTTTTAGAAATTGGCAGAAAATGAAAGGCTTAACAAAAACTCCAGAATATTTAGCTGCACTTAACAGTATCCTCATCGTCTATGATGATATTAATCAGGAAAATAATCTCAGTCACTTAGTTTTATCCAAGCCTAGTTGCACATACTTCGTTTTTAACTGGCATAGTTATGACCATAATGCAGCAAAAGTTGGGCTCCTCTGTTCATTCAGAGAACCAACAATGCAAATAAAACAGATTTACAAAGGCTATATCAATAAAGTTGTCTTAATATTTTTCTTGTCAATCTATCACATGCTTAGTGGCTATTTAAGTTTGCTAAAAAGAGACATTATTGTAACATCAGAGTACTTTATTTCAATTTTCTCCTTATAAATAACTCAGATAACCACTGCGGCTACTCAGTGACCACCTTCTGTACACCCCTGCTGTTGCTCTGGAGAGGTCTCTTACTGTCTGCTCCAGGTGGAACAGTTTTTGAAGTCATGCTTACATGGCTTTCACCTCGGCATTGTAAAGCTCCTACTGCCCTTTTTCACAGACTAGAAACCAGTTTTGTTTATGTGGCAAACCTGTAGTAAATGAAAAGAAAAAGAAACAAAGCTTAAATTGTATTTTGGCATGGTTGTATCTTTCATGCTTTTGTGAATATTTATAAAAAATTAGCAGACCTATTGTATCACCTCAAATAATTTCAGGTATTTAGCTTCTTTTAAAGCAGCAGTAAAATTTATAGTAAAAAGACGTTTGTTAGTATTAAGTTTCAGGCTTTAATCTGACTTGTAACATCAAAATATTGTATTTTAAAAACATTTTCAAAAGACGTTTTTTGTTTGCATTGAAATTCCTTTTAATGGTATGACATATTAATGCCAAGGGTTAGGGGACTTTTTTAAAACTATGTTTATCTGAAGAAAAGACACAGAATATATGGCCTGATTCTCAACACTGCTTGATATCTGTAGTGCCCAGAAAACCCAGAATTGCAGAGTTTGGTTCAGAGCCTAAATATCTATCTATTCAGAGCCTAAACATATCTATTAGCCTAGGAAGTTTTCAAAGTTCTTGAGGTGAAGCTAAGCTCATTTTTAATGAAAACAAAGCACAGACATCTCTCAGGCCAAGTAATGTCTGCATGCCAGCTTTCAGCCTGGAAATATATAAATAGCAGTAGGAGTAGGAAGAAGCATTTGACCAGAGGTGTGGCTTTGAGCAATTGCATGACAGCACATCACGGACCCTTGGCAGCAAAGCCAATGGCTCCAGAGCGAGCCGCTGCCCTCGCCCTGCAGGTGGTGGTCACAGCGGTGAGGACACGGCCTCACTGTCCCCTTTGCTGGCAGCTTTCCTGCCCCACTTCACTGGATCAATGGCTTCTGGTGCAGATAATATGGAATTGTACCTGTTCGGAGCTGCCACAAGCCTCAGCTCCCCAGACAACGCAGGCAGGCGTTACCCAGACCTGGCCAGCAAACCCAGGAACTCCCTGCGGTGCTGGGCATTGCTGGCCTTCCGTGTGGAGCTTCTCCACTTTCACTTGGGTTTTACACTGTTTGCTCTTGGGTGGTGAGCTACCTGAGCAACAGCTACACTGGGTACTGGAGCTTGCTGCAGAAATTTTGAAGCCTGTCAGGCAAGAGCAATAAGAAAGAGGGTTTTACAAAGAGATTTCTCAGCAGTTATTCTGAATTCTTACCTAAGATGGAAAGGACACCCACTGCTACGCAAAACAGTAAAATTTACACACCTGATTTCCTTTTGAGTGTTTTTGGGAGATTCTATCTAGGCCTGGACTCTTTTGACAATCAAGCTGGTTCTCCTTGAGAAAACATATCCTTTAAACCTCTCATCTGAAGGTTTAAAATCCAACTCTGCCACTTATTTTCACTCCTTCAGCTCTTTTTTCCCCCTCTTTTATATCTCTGTGGACAACACACGATGAAGCAATTTTCTAACCTAACTCCCTGCATATCTTTTTCTGGATTTATTGCCTCATAAGGAGAAAATCTGTTTTCTAATCTCCTGTCCTGACACATGCCAGTTCTGATTTTAAAAAACAACTCCAGAAAGCAAGCCAGATGATTTTAGGATGGCATGCATAACAGAGAGTTCATAACATGAAGGGTTTGTTGCTTTAATATATGAAAACATCATGTCTGAATTTTGCAGCAGATAGAACAACTCTATTTAGTGCTGAATGGAGAAAACCAAATCAGCAGACCAATTTTCATTTCAATCAATGAAATAAAATTATAGACATGAAGTATTTTTTTCTTTTCTGTGCATCTTATAGCCTCATTTGGTGAGATCAGGAGGAGAAAGGCCTAAATCTACTAACGGTCTTGGATATCATAGCGTGAAGTAAGTCTGTCTTCCTTCCTGCATGTCTCGGTTCATGCTTAAGCATTCTACCCGGATATGTCCTGAAGGTGCACACACAACCTTGTTCTCATCCTCACCTGTCCCAGATGGGATCTCAGAAATACAGATGGGAAATTTAAAACTACACTGCAGCGGTTTTGGACAGAATGCCAAGTCAGCCTGCACTCAGAAAATGCAGCCAGAGAAGGGGATCCTAAGACAGAAGGTCTGTGCTATGTTTGTTTAGAATAAAAAGGTAAACTTGCATGTCTAATGTAATTAAAGTGATGGTATTTGAATTCTTAAATTTAGCTACTAAAACATGTGACCTTGTTTTCAGAGACTCCGTAGGCACAAGAAAATCTCTTTGAAATGCACAAATCTTTTTGGTCAGTATAATCCAGTTTGTTGCTATAATGCAGAGGACTTGTCATGCTCCTGTTTTCTGCCTTGCTTCTTCCATTTTTATTGTGGTCTCAGATGTGCCTGTTCCAGCAACTGAATGATTGCATTTCATGGGAAATTTCTGTAAATCTTTGACATTTTAGCAGCTGTTGCAGAGGCACACCTGAAGCAGGGCACCTTAACCTTCCAAGAAATTAAATCACCATAATTCCTAGGTAATCTGTGCATTCAGGAATTACAGTCTTTGGCTTCATCTGCGGATCACATTACAGTGCTGACTTCTAGAATGAAGCCGAAGTGCCCTTCAAATGTGGTTCTTTTGGAAGTCTAAATTACACACGTACTCAAAACTACCTTGAAACCTAGCATGTCCTGTCCTTTTGTGGAATAGGCACTTATGACTTAAATTCAGGCAGCAGTCCTCAGATTCATTTTCCATTTCATAAAACAAGACTTTTTAAGTGATAGCAAGTGAAGATCCCATCTTTTGTGAGGATGTGACCTGCAAATCATTAATTTATTTGTATCTCAAATATTCTTAGTTACTCAACACTTATTGTAGCCAGAGCAAAGCACCTTGTGCACTTCTGAGGGACTTGCATGGAGAGCTTAATTCTCTCTTTAGAGAGACTGAAGAATGTCTCTTGGGTCAATAAAATGTGGCTTTGTGATGTTTCCATTTGACAATGACTCTGGTGGCAACATATGGTGGCCACTGAACTGCAGCACCATCTGGTTTATGTAACGTTCATGCTTGTCATTGACAAAAATAATTCAAAGTGCTGAATTTAGAAAGGACTATTGGAGGAAACTGTCTTTCTCTTCTTTTCATTTAAAGGAAATACCTTATGAAATGATCTGCTTTACATGAGTTACAAGTCAGATAATTCAAAAAGAAACTATGTGTTAATGTTTGCCATAGGCAGAAACTACACCATGAAAACCTGTGGAAGAGAAAACTTCGAGCTGCAGTGACAAATTATGGGAAAAGGTGAAGTGTTGGGACAACTCTGGGGACAATGAGCAGGTGTGTAAGATTGGAGAAATAGGAGGAACTGGATTTGTAGAGGATAGAGGTCTGTTGTGTCTTACTGTGCACCAGGATTGTGGAAGAACCCATCTATCGTGAGCCTGTGAACCTGGTGTCCTTCTGTCAGACCAGACATTAGGCCTCTTACCTGAAAGAGTAGGAGAACCACTTACCCTCCGATCACCTCGATCTCCATGTCCCAGACTCCGCCTTGAGCAAGCTGAGGAGGGCATTAGACACCACAAACCAAACTTCAACTTTTGCCAGCCACTTTTTGTTTTGTCAGTAAAGAATAATGCTGGCAGGCTCCAGCTTCCTGCTTCCTTTGCAGGTGCTCAGCACAGAAGCAGCCAGCTGGGGGTGGAGGGCAGGGGCTGCTGCTGAGTTATGGGGTCTGCTCTGGGCTCTTCTGAGCTGGGCCTGTGATACTGCATTACCCACTCTGTAAAAAATCCCATCTGAGGGTACCTGTTTTGTTTTGGCTAAGTCATTCTACTGGATACCATTAACTGCCACACAAATGTGTCTTAAACATTACTTTACAAAACAGTTCAAGAAAGCGGTATAGAGAGTGAAAGTTTAAAAACAGCTATTTTCCTGTGCCACTGCAACATTTTGGATGAGATGACAAATCCAAAACTAAAGATCTGTCTTCACAAGGGTATTTATTTCGCATGAAGCTCAGCTACTGCTCATAAAAGAAGCTGCAGTGAGCTAACAATGCAAACCAATTAGAGTGTACTGACTGCCAAGACAGTGTTTGTTCTTTGGTTTGTTTTGAAGGTACTTTCAGCTCACTGCTTATTGATGTAGTACAGCAAAGATAAGCTTTAAAGCATGGCAGCCCTTCTGTTGTGTTTCACAACAGGACTGAGCTGTCCTTTTGCCTTCCGGCCTTTTCCAGCTGTGGAGAAAACTGGGCATTTTCACCTGCACAGTGCTGGCTTCAGCAGCAGCAGAATATGTCAGTGGTACTCCAGCACTGAGTCAGCCAGCAAGGGGCAGACTTCTGTGACTTGAGGGAAGAAGGAAAGGTTCCAAATGGACTTGTGAAGTATCCCCTGAAGGGGTATCTGCACCAGGAGACGTCTTGGTTAGCCCATTGTATTAACCAGAGAGGTAGGAGAAAATTGTAGAATATCCAAAGAACAAAGAGCAGGTTTCATGAGTAGCAAAACCAAGAAGAAATTAGCTACCTGCAGATTCGAATCTCCTAGCTGGACCCTCTGATGATTTGATGACACTAGCCATGTTTTACACTACAGCAATAGGACATTCAGGATGTATTTACTCCTCTATGTGGTAATCAGCACCCAAAGTGGGTTCAGCCTTTCATTCAAGAGGGGTGCTTATGGAAGGTCCCCCCTCATATCCTCTGCGTACTTTTGTGAAACCTGTAGGAACCTAACATCTCTCACTTGACATGATACTATTTTTATATTGATTACTGAGAACATACTTGTGCATACACAGAGTTACGAAGTGTCATCTCCAGAGGAAGCTGGGCAAACTCCAGATGTCCAGCAGTACTTTTGTTGTTATTTGTTTCGACAAACTGTGTGGCATTTCATCAGAGAGCAGCCCACAGTGAGCCTCTCTCAGCTGCTGACGAAGTCAGGCCTTCAGAGCTGAGGACAGCTTCTTGTGCACAAGGCTGATGAAAGAGAAGTCCAAGATCATCCCTGTGGCATCAGCAGCCAACCTATCTACCCTGAGAGTGTTTTTAGCATGCCACTTACTAGATTTAGGGTTATAAAACCTTACAGTAAAGCAATTTTATGGATCAGTCTAGAAGCAAAGCATCATTTAAAGCAGTTTGATTCATTTTTTTCATTAGGTTGTTGAGATGATACTCATGACAGATGACTCAGAATTATGTCACAGTGATAAAGCATTTAATTGCCTAACACGGCAGTTCTACAAGGGAATCCTACAGGGTTTGCTATACCTGGTGAATGAACTTTGTACCTACCTGCAGGAGATACAGTATAGTACAGCTGTAACACTGCCAAGCAGCATTCCCTTCTCAGCTGCTCCCCTACATCAAGGCATACCCTTTCATGCCAGCAGCATTTTGTGAAGGAATCAATCTGCCTGTGTCTCACTGGGTTTCCGTTTGCCTTCTTGAACAAGCACATCTGTGCTTTTTAACACTAGATACAGTCTGCAAGTGGAAACCACAGAACAATTGTTAGCTTACTTCCTGCAGGCATTCAAAGCATGACATTTCTTCCATGGCCTTCCCAAGCATTTCCCTGCCAACATCCTCTGAAAACTCTTCTTCCTTTCTCACTGCAGTGATGGGAACTGTTTCTGCTGACTGTCAGCTCTTCTTGATCAATGGTCCACAACAAAAAATCACCCACCTGCCCCCACTGGCCATATGCCATGGGAGCACACAGAGAGGACTCCTGACCATATGGTGTCATACTTGTGGAAAACAAAGCAGGGAAACAGATTTTGTCTCTAGTCTAGGGAAGATGCAAACTTCTCTTAACTGAAGCGTGTGGGACATTGTATCTTTTAAGTCATCCAAATAAGAAGCTCATGTTAGTCTGCCTGCTTTTCACAGTAATGCAACACGAGCCATTCGTGCTGTCAAGCACAATTCCTCCTACTTTGCAAGTCTGAACATAGGGAGAGAAGAATCAAAGGAGGAAGTGCTTGAACAATATGTAGTAGTTGAAGGCCAGAGGTGGGACAAAGTTGATAAGGAGACTAGAGCAACTCTCCTATGGAGACAGGCTGAGAAAGTTGGGGCTGTTCAGCTTGGAGAAGAGAAGGTTGCATGATCACCTCATAGCATCCTTCCAATACCTAAAGGGGACCTGCAGGGAAGCCAGAGAAGGACTCTTCAACAGGAACTGCAGTGATAGGACAAGGAATAATGGGTTCCCACTGAAAGAGGGGAAATTTAGGTTAAAAATATATAAAAGAAATTCTTTGTTGTGAGGCTGCTGGGGCACTGGAACAGGTCGCACAGAGCAGTTGTGGATCCCTCATCCCTGGCAATATTCAAGGCCAGGCTGGAAGGATCATTGAGCAAGCTGGTCTAGTGAGAGGCATCTCTGTCCACAGCAGAGGGCTTGGAACTAGATGATATTTAAGGTCTCCTCCAACCCAAACCACACTATGACTCTAAGGTGCTGACAAGCAAGTGTTTTCAAGGCTGTTTTCAGGATCTTGCAAGGTGAGAAAGAGAAAGATGAGGGGTTAGCCATGTTACAACTGAAGAAAATCTCACCATAAACAAAAACACTTGGAAAAACAAAATGAGTGGGTATCACTGCTTTGTTTTCTTAAATGAAGAAGTATTTTTCATCTGTGTACTTGAAAAAAGTTCTACAAAACATAACTTTCAGCCGAAGAAGTTCTGCTCTCATATTCAGCAATTTTCATGAAATATCGAAAGTATTTTAAAAATACTCCCTGATGTTTTCATAAAATATAGATGCCAGTGTATAAAAAAACATAATTAAGATCTCAGTGAAATATGTTCTAAGTTGGGCATACTCCAAGACAACACATACCTAGTTTTCATGAAACTGTATGTTGCATTTCACGAATAGTTGAGACCCCATATTTTACAATATTCATTACATTTCATGGCAATATTCATGACATTTAATAGCAATATGCATTATTAAACAATATTAAACAAAGCATAAAAAACTCCATCAAAGCCACAAGCCTAATGAATCACAGGAATATAAACTCTCTTCCAACCTGCAAGAAAAACAGACATCTTCCTTCATTTTNTTTCTTAAATGAAGAAGTATTTTTCATCTGTGTACTTGAAAAAAGTTCTACAAAACATAACTTTCAGCCGAAGAAGTTCTGCTCTCATATTCAGCAATTTTCATGAAATATCGAAAGTATTTTAAAAATACTCCCTGATGTTTTCATAAAATATAGATGCCAGTGTATAAAAAAACATAATTAAGATCTCAGTGAAATATGTTCTAAGTTGGGCATACTCCAAGACAACACATACCTAGTTTTCATGAAACTGTATGTTGCATTTCACGAATAGTTGAGACCCCATATTTTACAATATTCATTACATTTCATGGCAATATTCATGACATTTAATAGCAATATGCATACAATATTAAACAAAGCATAAAAAACTCCATCAAAGCCACAAGCCTAATGAATCACAGGAATATAAACTCTCTTCCAACCTGCAAGAAAAACAGACATCTTCCTTCATTTTTTTTATATTTTGTTAAAGGAAGACAAGCAATGTTTCGAAGTAGATTCACTGAATAGATCTTAAATTCTCACCAGCTGTTCATAGGCAGGCCATTCAGAATTACAGAAAACATGAAGACAGCACTGCTGCAGCTTCACTGGAATTTATTTCAAATTATTAATTATTAAAAATAATCCTGTTCCATCGTAGCAGGGAGCTGACAGCCTTGATCAGAGACAGCATAAAGTTCTTCTGGAGAGAGCAATTTTCTAGTTGCTCACAATTTCTACCTCTGTGCCTTCAAGTACAAAATCTTAACACTAAATTCTGTTAAATGGAAGTCTCCAGCCTTGCAACTTGCCTTTCGGTTTTCTAAATTCATACTTCATCCTTACCTTGCAGCTAATTAGACATTAGCCAGCTATTCAGGACAAGGCTTTGTTGTTCAGAGAAGTGGAGGATAAGGCGGGTCTCCAGAGGGAAGGTCGTCAATTACAGCAATTAGGGTAGCTGAGGGAAGAAGCAGGTGCTTTACACACAGGGCATTAATGCTGACAAACTTATCACTGCACTGAACAATCCTTTGGAGCAGGGGACTCCATGAAAACACAAACACAGTGTAACAGCAAGGAGGAGTAAATAACGTTCTTTAATTGCTTCCACCCTTTTGAAATCATATGATGTCCTACCCGCACCAGCTGAATTTTCTTTACATCAGCAGAGCCCAGTCCCACCCCCAGCCAGCAAGTAACCTGCTCAGGCCCAAGTGCTGGCTGATGAGCAGAGGTAGCAGGTTTCTGGGTGGTGTGAGTGACTGGTTCTGCAGAGCTTAGGAGCCTGGTACAGGTGTGCTGTTTCCCCAGCTTTGCTGGCTTTTTATTGTATCTCGAGAGATGTGAACCCACTAGGAGGTTCTTCAGTTGGGGCAGGAAGAAATGCATCCTCCCTTCATCCAAAGAAATTATTTCTCCCTTCTTGTTTCTCTTTTTTAATGTTTTGCTATACTCAGCTGTCAATGCCTGTGGATGGCAATATAGTACAAAACATATGAATTAATGTGTGCAACTCCTCATGAGTAACAATACTCTACCTGAAATGTTAAAACACTGGGACTGTATGTTTTGCTTCTGCAGGGATATGTTCTATTTGCTGGGCAACGGGGAGAGACACTGGGATTCTTTCTGGAGTTTATTCTGTTACTTCTCAGGGAAAGTTTCTTCTAATGGCAGTTTGTAAGAAACTAGCTTAGAATTTGCCTCATTATGGCTAATTTAATAGAGAAAAAGCAGTGTTTTGGTTTAATTTTCTGGTTCCTCCTTAGAGGAAAATACTTACTTGTCAAGAGACCCCTTAAAGTATTCCCCTATTCTCAGCTCCTTGGCCAGTAAGTGGCCACCTTCAGCTTTTTCACGGGCAAAAAGCATTCGGGCTGAGCAAAGTCGTCAGCATAATTCATGTAAGCACCTGAAGCAACTGAATCCCACACTAAGTTTTACTCCTGTCTGTGTATGAATGAGAGGTGTTATGGTGGCATTTGTGATCCAGACTCCAACGCTGACCGCTTTCTCTATCAGCCACAGAACTGCTTCAATACATAAATATTTAATAGTATTGTTTAATATTTCCAGACACGACAAAGCTGAAGTACAACATACTGAAGTGACCTGCTTTTTTGGTGTGTGTAGTGGCTGATAGAGGAAATTTACATGCTTACTACTTGGAGAAGGGTAGAACAAACTGACAGCCACATGCAGGAAAAAGAAGAGTTGGCATATGGTGCCAGTAATGCCTGGAAAACACAAAACACTGCTGACAGTAGGATGTTCCTGTGAAGCCATTTGGTGCCAGCTCATTAGAGTGCTTTGGCAAGGATTTTTGGCATAAAATAGATCTTATTTAGAATTAGGGATTCTGCTGCCTTGCTCTTGGCATGGAATGAACGTGTAAATTAAACTGTCTTGTAATATAATGACATTGCCTGGTATTATGAATCATTTTAGAATTAGAAACATTGATCTGAATAAGAAATTAAGGCTTGCTAAGAAGTGGAGAAACGTGTACAGCTGACACTGAGGGCTGGTAGGCACAGGCCTGTAGAGGATGCATTGCATGCTGCCCCAGCACTGAAGAGTGTGCTGCTTCTGAGCCTGCGGTTAGCACCTGGGTCCTCGTTTGCAAAGGTTTTCAGTTACTCCAGGGGTTGCTTCAGCAATTATCTTTTCCTCAGATTCAATTTCTTTAAAAACTTTTTTTCTTCACTGGATGTCTCAGGTGGGTTAATATTATAATTTTATACTTGCCAGGGGCTTACTTTTCAATTAGCAAAAGTTCGAAAAGTCTGGGTTAGGGTGGAAATACAGGGAGAAGGTGGCTGGGCATGTGATGCCTCTCTAAATGTTTGATGAAGCAGAGGACTCTGTTCTTGCTTCCCATATTCTGTACGGGGCAAAAACCCCATGGGGATGGTTGTGCATTTTTGGAACAGCTCTCTAAGTATAAGTTTGGCTCATTTCCTAAAGCAAATTCAATATTTAAAAACCACCTCCAACAAAAAACATTAAAAAGAAGCCTAAAACAGTCTTTGGGGTTGCTGTCCTTCTTATAAGAAATGGATACATTCTCAGTCTGATCAGCTCATTTCCTTCAACATCCCTCAAACTCGCAAAATTACAAGTGGAGAGAACTTTTTTGGTATTTCATGGCAAATATTTCTCTCTCAGATCAAAGACACCACCCAGTCCTCCGAATAGAGCTAAGTTAGGGAGCACTACAGCTATTTTCCTCCAGCCTGAGCATATGGGAATGCAACATGTCTTTCTGCATGTGTTGTGCTTTAGCATTCATGGATATCTTTATGAAGGCAAGTTTTGGGTCACATGCTGTGTCACACTACAGGGAAGAAGAGTATCAATTATACAGCATGCTTAATCATGAGAGGAAATGGATTTTACTAACTGAATATGCAAATGCAAATTCAAAATAAAATTATGAGCTCTTCCTGATGTGTAAATGACGCTGGTGAAAAACATTTTAATATATTAGTGCTGGACTTGAGGAGAGTCTGGTTTATGAAGGGAAAAGAGAAAAACGTAATTTAATTTCTTCTTGCATTGTATTATTCTTGTTGGTATTTTTCTAGCTTGGAAAAGCATAGCTGATGTGAAGCTTTAAAAAGTATTTTGACATTTAAAATGCAGCTTCCTGCGCTTGCATTCATGCATGGTTTCCTGAGATGAAGGGTGGTAAGTAAATACTCACTGCTAATTTTCCTGTGAACACCACGAGGCTGTACAGGATGGGATTTTGTTGTACACAAGGACAAGCTGCTTCTGGAATCTTATACCCCCTTGCCCTACTAAATCAACAGCTGTTTGGCAAAGAGACAGGAATTTTCTTATTTACCCACAGCTTGGTATTTACAGCTCATCCCCCATGGTGTGGGTGGTCATGATGCCTTGGAATGGCTACCTAAAAACAGAGGCTAGACAAGATTAAGATAATAAAAGCAGGTATTTATTGAAGGGTACACTATGGGTACAGAGCCATCAGGGGCTACACCCAAGATGGACCCTGGGTCACGGGTTTTTCACACTTTTACAAGTTTGGTCTATTTGCGTATCAGAGTTAATTCTCCAATTACAATTTCAGGTAATGATGTAATTACCCCATGTTTGTTCCACATTTCCAGAGGCTTAGTTCACATATTTCGGGGCCTGGGACAACAAGGTGTTGTTGAGTCCAGGCCCAGAGAGGGTTTGTAATGTCTAACCAGCATGGGAGAACAGTAGCTAACAGGCTATGGAGTTTCAGAGTTACAGACTAAAGCAGTACAGCATCTGAAAAATATAAAAGCTAAATCCTAAGGCATCAGTCACAGTTCACTTCCTGAGGCTGCTCAGTGAGACCAGCACCTCCCACCTGCTGTTCCAGAAGTCTCTGGTGGAGCATCTTTTCCAGTCCTCGTTGCAGAAGTGTTTCGCTTCACATGGTTTGGTGCGCTGGCTCAGAGGAAGCTGATGTGCTGTACTCAGGAGCACCACACTCTCCTGAGTGGAGAAACCTAATCCCAAGTATTTTAAAATACTGTTTAATTTAGCTGGAGTGCTGGAAATCAAGGCCAGTTTTCAATGTCCCCAGTGAGTACTGGAACCTGTCACTGAGTTAAATAGGAAAGTCTCTTTCCCCTCTTACCAGCTCTTGTATGGAGCTTGTGTTTGGAGGTCTCATCTAATTGTACCCACAAGCTTAAGCTTTATAAGGCAGTTGTGTCCAGATGATTCTGTCTGGAGGCCAAGTGCCCACCAAAAGCCACTCTATCCATTCGGAGTTCATCAACCTTGTCCTGCTTTGCTGGTGGCCTCAGGGACCTGCTTGCACACCTTGCCTTCCTGAAATCCTGGGTATGGGCAGCACTGCACCTTCACACCATGCGCTGATAGTAGGTGGAGGCTCTGGGGCAGGTCCTCCCTCCTCCTGGAAGGGGGAAATGGCCTGCAGTGTTTCTCCACAGGGCAGCTCTTCTCCAGCCCTGCAGGGAAGGTGCACCTGCACCTGAAGGTGCAGCCTTGCTGTGCATTGCATGTGAGGCTGTGAGCAGCTCAGGTGAAGGAACAGGATGTTGCTCTACACCACAGAAACCCAAACGGAGGGCTGAAAGCAGAGCAGGATTTGTTTAGGTGGCAGAGGAACATTTGGTGGAAAAGTGCTAGCTGGGTCCTACTACATATCCCACCAAATCAGGAGATTTTCAGGTTATGTCTCCTTTGGACTTGTCAATAAGCAAACCCGTGTTTCTTAGACTGTAGGCAGAAGGACTGATGTGGGTGTCCAGAGCTTTACAGATACAGGAGGCCCCCATGAGAGCACGGGGATGCTTCACTCAGCTGCCTGCAAGCTCAGTGGTTACTCTGCTGGTGCCATTCTCATTACAGTTTTGTCTGAGTGGGGATTGGGGTAAATCTGTGATAGCTTGAATAGGAGCTGTATCTAAGCCATGCACTCAGACTGGGGATTTCTGCTGGGGGAAATACTACCACATAAATAAATGAGAAGTGAAAGACAGATGAGGTGGAACGAGCTGTGAACTGACAGCTTTGTGACTGGTTTTGACTTATTTTCTTTTTGTGGTTTAAAGCTGAGTGCCTCATAAATTCTGAAGACATCAAAACTCTAACCAACCCAACTAAAACCATTCTAGGTTCGCTGGAAATATAAAGAGCAGTGACTAACTAGAAGACAAGAGACAGTGAGAAGAGAGTGAGTTCTCTCCTCAAAGGGCTGGTTTTGGGTATTTACTTCAATTTTGACATTAAGATCAAACCAGCACACAGACAAATTTTGGGTATTTGGGGTCACATGGTGACTGTCCTACAATCTAATATGGACCTAGAGATAATATAAAGAGATTATATAGAGAAATTATACAGAGAAAATATTTTACTGATGGATCTTAAAGATCCTGGGATCCCCAAATAGATTCCTGCTAGTGCACCTCAGCCATGAGGTGACACATTGTAGACACCATTTGGCAACTGCTGAGCAGTGTGCTGGTCTTGGGGGCTGTTTCCCACTTGGCTCACTGGGTAGACAGGAGGGCAGCAGGCTTTCTGGGGGGAGGGAGGATGTAAAATGACAGCAACTGCATTGGGTCTGGTCAGAGCCCCATCCAGTCCAGCACCATGTTTCTCAGAGCTGCCAAAATGGGATGATCTGTAAGAATGGTTCAGACAGTCCTGATCTTAGGTTACTAGCTTTGTGTCTAAGAGCCCAGGGTGCAGCTTTCTCCCATGAATCTGCTCCAGATCTCTCAAATCAATACAAGCATCTGGACCATCCTCTGGCAGGACTCATAATTTTACTCTCTATTAAGGTTATTTAGTGAACAGCTGGCTAAAAAAATTGGAAAATGAACTACGGTAACAATACTCCAGCTGCAATTTGATAGCCAGCATCATGCAATGACCAACAAAACTTCTCTCCAGGGTGTGCACAAGTGAGAGCTGTTTCCTTTTCTCTGGCAACAGTTCATTGTGCAATTTTGAGTAGCAACTTCCCAGCTGCCATCAGTTTCTTTTGTTTCCTCAAAAGAGTCATTGGGCACGTGATGCACAGCAATGAACTGCAGAAAAGTACTAGTTTTCCAAATGCTTGGGTTCTGGTTTTGCCCCTTCACAGGAATTGTCTCTAAATAACACAATTTTGTAATATCCAGTAGACATTTTGGAGCAGATGTTCAGGAGTCCCACACTCACTAAGCTTAAGTCTGGCAGGATTGCTTGCCCCAAAGTGAAGATGCCTGAACACTCTCTACATCTATTACAAGTCTCCAACAGCTAATCTTGATGTTTATGTACACGTTTTTGTGCATCAAGAGCAGGCTGGTTCAAAAACTTTCTTCCTCTTGTCTGTGGGTGGTACCAGTCTGTTCTGGCTTGTTCAGATAAGGGCAAGTTCCTGAGTGGCCGTGGCCCATTGTGCCCTTTTTGTATTTGTAGCTGAGGTAGGCTGCAGGTCCATCATCTGAATCCTTCCTGGTACCAGTCCTTCTTTTATACACCTTTATCTCTTTATACACACCTATGCCAAACATGCAGGAATTACAAAATACCGGACGTCCTGCCCTAAATCAAGCAGTCTTGTGGTATGTCTGGATGCAAGACCAGCAGGATGTGGTTCCTTTATAGGGCTCTCTTTCCAGCCCTGCTTGCTGTCCTTCTCCAGTTCATGTACCTCGTCTGTGTATGCCAGCACTGTATTCTGTCTCCATTCATCAGATCTCTTACCACAGCACGCTTGATCTTGAAACAATTTAGTTCACTGCGCAGTTTTTCATATTAGAAACCTGGTTCAAATTCAGGCTGGAAGGTACCATGTTTCTTCATCCAGAGAAGCATCTGGAGACTCACCTGAGAGTAAAAATGAAATAGAGGCAGAGACCCAGCTTAAGAGGTCTGAGCTACCTTCCTCACCAGCCATGGCAGAAGACAGAATCTTCTGCATCTTCAGTGCTGCAGCAGATGTTTCATGCACAAACACCACTGTGGGAATGTGCCCAAGGGTAGGCAACATCTACTACTGCCTTGCACTATAATAAAATAATAAAAGCTCCACTGCTCAGTCAGATGGAGCTGTGCAGCCTTACCTGCTCTCAGGCACTGTATTCAACATATAATCATCATAATTTTTAGAAGCCATCTTTTGAATGTTAAATGGTGCCAGGACACAAGCCCAGAATGGAAACTTGCCTCTCTATCCTGTCAGCTTGTTAGGATGGGCCACAGCATACTTCTAGCGTGAGTTCATACACAGGTTGCCTCCACGAGAAACAAAACTGATCAGTTCTGAAGCCTTCCTCCAGTTCTAGGTCTGTGATTCCCATTCTTCTGGCCACAGCACTGAACATGATCCATCTAATAATACTACTTTTTCTCTTGGCTTTTTTTTTTCTTCATTCTTTTCTTCCTTTTCTTCAGCCCCTTCCTTCCTTCCTAAGAAAAGGAGTAACCTTTGTCTAAGGATAAAAATCTTTATACTCTTTTTGCAAGGCAGAGGAAATCTTTAGGGCTTTCAGCTATAAAAACCTAATTTGTCAGTTTTTTCCCTGCTCCCTATCTCTCTTAATGGATCTCTTATGCATTTATAATGTAGTCAGTACCACAGTACCTAGGGACCTTATGAAGAATTTACAGAGCAAACATTTTTTTTGCAAAAAGTTTCTACTTCTCTTCTGGCTTTTACCAATCTCTAAATCAGGCTGCTCTCTTTGATTTGCATAGGAAGCCAAGTTGTCTGTTTTATACTCTTAACACAGACTGTCTTACAGTATCCTGGCTTTGCATTTGGGATGGTAAAACCAGGTTCACTGGGATTCATTTCAGCAGTTATTAACTACAGAACTGTCTCTAATAAGCAGAGCTGGCTACGTTTGCCCATCAGCTTCAGCACTGGCAGTTCCTCAGCTCCATGCAGAGCTATCTGAGGTAAGAGCCCAGAATGTTTCACTACACCTTGAAGTGACTATGTAATTACTATGTAGAGAAAATAATTCACTGCTGGTGAGGAGTGAAATTTTAAATTTCCGTGTCACTAGTAGTAAGTAGCTGGATGCTGCAGGCACCTCCAGGGAATATCTTCCTCCTCAGTATCCCAAAGATTTCAACTGCTGCCTGCAAGGTGACCAACCCCTCACAAACACCTAAGGTGTGTGCATAGGATTGTGTGAGGAAGTCATACTCATTCACTGCCTGAGCCTGTAAAGGTGAGCTCTGTAATAGTGAGAGCCTTTACTGATCCACCTTTCTGGTCTCCAGTATAATCCAGCAGTAACAGTTTGGTTTTGACTTCACAGTGGTAGTGAGCAATGTGTTCCAGAGCCAACAGAGACCAGCTGAGGGCAGTGCTGGTACAGCAGGTAACACTGATCAATGCCTTGGTGCCTTTCTTGATCCAAATCAATGGGCTGAGATTTTTGCTACACTTCCCCTCCAATAATAATGTATCTGTGTAACAACACCTAAGGAGAAACATTCTTTCAACACTGACAGAGCTGTTTGCACTGACTTTTATTTCCTAGGTAACCAAAACAGTTGACCAAAACTCCCAAACCCAGTGCCATGGATGGAGATGTTATCTTGGGTTGTCCAACTCCATTCAAAGAGCCTTAGAATTAGCTGCAGGGCAGCACTGAGGGTGAGCTGTGCTGCTCTCTAGGGCTATCTCTGGATTTGTGACTGAACAGAAAGGATCTACTCCAGTTTAGTAAGAAAAGAACACTGATTAGTAAATTGCAAAATTAAGGAATTCAATCACACGAGTTAAAATTAAACTCCTTCTGTTAAAAATAAGTCCAACCAACCAGTGCTGCTAAATCGTCCTTGTACTCAGCCAGTCAATGTGCCAGAAGCACTGCCCGTGGTCAGTGCCCTTCTCAGCAGCTCTGGACACTGGAATACCGCTGAGATGCCCATCACCCCTGATCACAGTAACCACTCTGCTTCTCCATTACCCACCAAAGTCTTCACTTAACAAGTCCAGGCTTGTTAAGAGGAATGCTGGGACTGTTCCATGAGGACAGAGTGCAGGAACCTCCTCAGCAATTCCTGTGAGAAGGGGATGTGTGGATTTGTCCTCCTCACCATTCTGCAGCAACAGATTCCTTCTGCTTCCTCTGCCAGGCTTGATCTCACACAGGAACCCTCCATTAACTTGATCTTACTGGCAATAACAAGTTTGACTAACTACAAGCAGTCATGTAAAGGAAGTCTTCAATTATATCTCTATAAAATTATGTCCTGAAGTACAAACAGCATTTTTACTAGCTTGTTGAATAAGTGATAAAAAAATGACAAGGTGAAAGGCATTAATAATTTAAGCCAGTATTTCTCATTTCTATTAAATTATTAAACTAAAAATAATCCTTAGAGTATTTTCAAAATACTCTATTTTCAGTAAACTCTGTTGCAACTTCTAGCTATAAAAAACCTCCTGTGAAGTAAGCTGTATAGAAAACCCCCATGTAATTCAAGAGGGAGCACAGAAATCTGGGAAGGGATCAAGACAAAAAAAAAATGAAATGGAAATGAGCATTCAAAACAGCAAAATATATTTAAGCAGTATCACAAATACACTCAAAAAATCTATTTACATATCTGAAAACCATATATTCAGTAAAAATCCTCCCACAAAAGGTATTTATAAACAAGAAAATTAACCCGATTTCATTGTCTACTGCTGGCAACTGAGGCGCTTTACTGCTAGCATAGCATTAACTATGCCTTTACAAAATAAACAACTTCTGGGAAAAACTTGAACTGAAGACTGGACAACAACTACAAGGCATACAAAGCATAAAGAAATGCAAATACAAAACTCTAGTAGTGCAATAATCAAGAAAAATGGCTTCCCCCCC
>VZRS01002397.1:161747-225658 GCA_013398055.1 Ifrita kowaldi
CCCCCCCCCAATACTTGTTCAGACAAAAATACCACTGTGAATATGCAATTTGAACTCCTTTAAAAGATGTAAATTAGTAGGACTCAGTGCATTTGCATGTTCCAGCAAGGCTGACACTACACGGGAGGTAAATGAAACAAAATCAACATAAAATTATGCTGTGACACAAGTTTATAACAAACTTTATAGAAAATTGTCTGAAATACAGTACAAACCTCTCAAAAAGAAGTTTTTCTCTACCCAGAAATTTGTACACGTTACCACTAAACAACGTGTGCATAACTGATAGCAGATGTAACATTCTTTGGAATTAGATTTAAATTTCTTTCAGGCCCTGTCTTCTACACAGGAACAGCAGAAGGATAACTCCTCACTTGGATTACAGGAGCTCCCAGTGTTTGTTCCTCAGGCACATGCCCGAGGCTGGGCAGAGACCTGTGGAGAGGTGTAAGCACCAGGAGCTGGAGAAAAACTCCACCTGAGAATGTGGGTCACTGTAGGATACCTTGATGTAAGTCAGTGCAGAAGTGAAGAACTGATGCAGTTGAATTCCTCATCATCCATAGCCCTGGTTTGATTGTGTTTTGAAACACATGACAGTCTCTTTGTCCAAAAAGGCCTCATAATTTGAACAGCTGTAAACATTTCTAAAGTTAGCATTTTCACCATGCCTTTGCAGTTTAAACCATTAACAAAATTAGAAGAAGGAACACCTTAGCTCATGTTAGAACTATTACAAATTCAGAAAACCAGAAGTCTTTAATAGAGAAAATAGAAACAAATCCGTGAACACGATTAGTTTTGCAAATAGTATTTTTGCTCTATTTTTCAGCTTTTTATCTGCCTTTCAGCAAATGGCTGAATATCACCCAGTCTATCCTAGAAAAAAATCTAACTTTGGTAAGTAAGCTGGAAATCATTTAATATCCAGAGGCAAAACAGCAGCACAAACTGTTGCATTTATTCTGCCCAGAGCTAAGTCCATCACTGCACTGCACAGCAGATTCCTGCTCACAGACTCGGGACAGGTCAGGAATCTCACACTTTTCCTGTTCCCCTTCATGTACAAAAAGAAAGATACAGATGATGCCCATAACAATGTAACAGTGGCAGGTAGAGATTTACCCATTAAGATCTGTCCACTATAATTAGTGGCAAGTGTTGTGATTGGTATTTAAAGCTTTTCCAAAACAGAAAGGACTTCTTGACTTCAAATGCTCACAGAGTTACTATCAGGTGTTTATAGGGACTTTATTAAAAATTTCTAAGGCTCAAGCTGTAACAGTTTATGATGCAATCAGGTGAATTTTTGCTGAAAGAGAAGTCAAAACAATGGTGATTTTACAAACCAAATGACTGCCTTCATGCATCTATACTCGAGGGTTTTTGACCAGGAATGGAAGATAGTGACTTCTGCAGGAGGCAGTGATGCTTTTCTGCAACCTGACGGATGCTTGTTCAACCCAACTTCAAGTACCCAGTTTATGTGCTTGAACAAGGAACTCAGGTACTCAGCTCCGGCTCCAGAGAACAGCTTACAGGTGCTCTGAAGTTATTCAAGAGACATATGGCATTTGACTGCTTGACCTTTGGCATGGAAAAGCAAAAGCAAGAAAAATGTAATGCCCTCAATCACAGGAAAATTCATCCTAGAATAGAGACCAAGTCAGTCTTCCTTTGGAAATACTTACTTCTCCTTGCTAATGAGCAGTGGAGCTGCTGAATCCATGAGAGTGGATGCTAGTGACTTCAGATCACTAGCATGGATTCAGATACCTGGCTTTTGGACATCTGAATCTAAATAAGAAGACTCCTACCTCTGGCTCCCACATTAACAACTTAAGTTGGATACCTGAAGTCAGACGGAGTGAGCACCCTCTGTCCTTACTGACAGCAGCCACCTCTTGAACCCGTGACAGAGCTGCAATCACAGCTTTTACTCAGAGAAGACCCAAAGGCATTGAGTCTTCATGGGATATCATTTATCTCTCAATTCTTTAACTCCTTTTCAACATTATGGAAGGGGATGAAAAAAGGGGAAGCGGTGTGTGGGGTGGTGTCTTGCTAAACAACATTGTGTAATACATACTAATGAAGAAACTTAATGGCTGCCACTTGTAGATCTGAGAAAATCACCATTTTGAAGTTGGTGGGTACAAATTGCTTTGGCTGTTTTAGCTCTCATTAATTTATTTCGGGAGTTACTGATGGGTATCAGTGTTAGCAGATTCTCTAACTTAGCTGGCTAAAAAGCCCAAATGGCATTAGAAAAAGACATGATGGCAAAGACTTAAAGAGCTACATATTATTTGCATGTATTTAAATTTAAAAAAATCAGTAAGTTACATTTTAGACAAATAACAGCTACTCTCTAACATCTTAACTAAAATACTCATAGAAACACAAAGAAGTAAACTGTAGGTCTACTGAATTGCACATACATATGCAAATAAATCACTGCAAATGGTACTGTCTTAGCCATTTATTTGTTTCACCCCTTATTTTCCGTACTTGAGAAAACTGCATAAAAAAGCTGTGCAGCTTCTATGACTGAAGGAAAGGCCATGACAGGATTTCTAGAGTCCCATCCAGCTCTGCAAGTGGAAGGATTAAAATTAGGACCTTGTGGGTGGGAGAAAAGACTTAAGGAATACTGAGGATTCCCTGCTGTCCTAAGGGAATAATCCATTCCAACAAGCTTTGCTTGTGGTTTTAATAGATAATGAACTCACCGGTCCAACTCTGTATTCAGAATTTCACAGAATCAAGGTCTTAGGCACACCAAAGACTTCAGATAAACATGGAAGCAAGGCAACACTTGTATTCCCATTTTTTATCTATGGATTATTTTCTTTGTTAAATTCCTTGGGCTTTGTTTTGCTTTGTTTACTTCAGGGTAGCTTTTCAAAATACGAACTAGTAAGAGCTTGGAAAATTCAGAATCCCCTTAACAGGGGAGGGAAAAATGCTCAGTGCAGCTTTTACTCCATATATGAATTAACTACTGGGAATGCACGCTCAAAGATCACCAGCAAGATATTTAATGTTGAAAGTAATACTGAATGTTTGCAAAACTCACTTCAGAACACACTGTCTGAGAAGTATCAGAGCATTAGAGGGTTGTCTGATTTCCTTATTTTCCATGGCAAACTTTCACTGACGGCAGTAGAGAACTGAGGCAGGGCAGAAGATGTAAAAGCAAATAAAACTAAAGCATCTCAGTAGCTACTAACGCACAGTAGCTATATATTCTGGGGGGTTTTGGCTCAGTGACTGCACCACATAATTTCAAGGACATGTAAACTGATTGGAGTATTAGCTTGGTTCCTTTCCTGTATTTAAACCGTATAGTGGACATAAATGACAGCTCAGCCTGGTGTAACATTCACAGGAGCTCCTGTCCATCAAACTGGTGTCTCTAAACAAAGGCTGCCTTAAGTAAGACATATGAACATGTGACCTGTCTCCAAAATGCATGGTCATATTAAATAATCTCTTACATATGTACATACAGACCAGTAACAAAATTCAAAATATCATAGTTTTACCCTCTTCCGTTTAAGATTGCAATTTCTAACTGTTGCATATATTGTAGCTGCTCAAAAAGCTGAATAAAGTGAGTAGAGCAGACTTCTTCAGAGAAAAAAAAGTTTTTTAAGTGTGGTACAGTGAGAAAGTTCACAGAGCTCTCACTTCATTTTCTCTTTGGTTGCTGATTAGGATTTGACGAGTTTGAAACCCTGTCCTGTATCCAGCACTGTGGGAAGAAACCAACTCATTTTCAGTCTTTTCAAGCACCTAAAGCATGCTTTACAGACCCAGAACAGATTGAGACCACAAAACCAGTTCGCCAAATGTACTAATGGATAGGTGATGCGTGGGAAGTACATCATCCAGTGTTTGGCAACATCACTTCCCGTTGGCAAATGCAAAGTGTAGTCGCTCCAGTGCTTTGACACACCATACACGGCTTTCACCGTGCGGCCCTTTTCAGACCAGCTGATGTTGCTGTCAGGGTTACAGTTGTACTCAACCCACTGCCTGGTGAAGTCACCAAGCTGTGGAGGGTCTGCTTCCTCGATGTCTACGACTCTGGCCATTTCTGCTCCTTGCACGGCAACATACTGGTCATTTACTTTTCTTACTTCTTTAACCCACGGCTGAGAGTTCTCACAGTCTAAAACAATGATCAGTCGAGAACAGAAAGTGCCGTTCTTTTCTCTCCACCACTCCAGCAGCGTGTCAAGTCGTAAAGCATCACCCCCTGCCACAGGGACAAAAAGATTTAGTATTAGGATGAAGAAACAGAAACTTCTGCAGAACTTTAACTGTTTTGACTGGTTCTAAGAATCCCTTACTTCAACAACTTGGACAGATATAACAGATTTTTTCAACTGATCCTTTCTGTCTGTAAATGTTGCATATCTCCACAGAGGTATTAACTGCATTCACCTGACTTGCTGTGGCCGATGAAGCAGTTAACTTACCCTTGATTAGAAAGGAAACCTACCACCAATAACAAAAAAACAAATTCATTCACAGAATGAAAGAAATTATAGCCAATTGAAGAAATCTGCAAAATACAGATAAACAGGGAAAGAAAATCTGAAATAAAGTTTATTTTGTATTAATAACCTTAGGAACAGGAAAAGGACTATTTTTAAATGTTTTTATGAATGCTAAAAAAATGCTCCTCTAAGAGACGAATTTAGAACAAAATACATTTTCAAATGGTGGGAACCAAAACAGTTTCAAAGCACAATGAGAAAGCCACATGCAGGCACAAAAATTCACATGATCAGAAATTAAGAGATTCTCTCTATAGCGACAGTTATTTCCAGGGCTTCAAGAAAACTAGTATGGATTTGCAACTCACTGAAACAAAAATCTCACTAGGATTTTTCCACAATATTTTTTTCCTATGAGGTCAGAAGACCCTTGCAACGTGTCCAACTTCTCATGTTCTGTCTCAGCTCGTGCTCCAACAGCATTTTGAAAGAGGAGATTGTAACTAAACCTGACGTGTTACCTATAGTGGGAAATCCTTCTGCTTAAGTGTACTGGATGCTGCATGATCTATGTAGCTTTGAAAAGCAGACTACCTCCTCAGGTACCTAATGACAACGTCTTGCAAATAAGTGAATAAATCTCCATTAGCTCCACAGTGATATTAATGTAAAGAACTGGTATGTCTAGGTTTTGGCTAGTTGAAGCTATGATACAGGCTTACAACAAAAACACTCTAGTTTGAAAATGTCAACTTAAAAAAAAATGAAGGGGAAAGGTACAGAAACGTGATTTAAAATAACTGAATTTTAATTCCAGAGTGATTTTTCACTAAGGAATATAATTAAGCAGTGTTTAAAACATTGTTAGCTGCATATTTCAGCACTTACAGTTCTACCTGCAAGGGGTGACAAAAAAGTGCTTCAAATTAATATCTCAGAATTAAAGCCTTGTGCATGCTACTGCAGTTAATGTAAAAGCAAAATTACAGAGCTGCAACTTTGTCCAAGAAAATGCAAAACTGGAAAATTTAGTACCAAAGAAAATCTCTAGGATACAAACCTAAAGTAATGACTTGTCTTGGTACATGACCTTCAAATTGCTGTAGTTATTTACAGCAGAGATTTATACAGAAGTAGTTCCCCTTTTCTAGGTACACCTTCTGTGTCAATTATCTACAAAAATTTCTTTATTTGTTCACATGTCAAAGGCCTATAAATAAACTTTATTTTAGTGTAGCTATGTAGGAGGGCAGGTGATTTCAAAACAGCATTTGACAGAATCACCCAAAGAAACTATCTCATCCTTCACAGACACAAGCGAACACATGCTTGGCTTCCAACCCTAGGGACCTCAAACACATGGGCTTATCACCCAGCACAAGATTTAGGCACCAAGCTGTGTAAGAAATGCAGGTGTCAGGCCACCTCTGGCTCTCTGGCAGGTTTAGAAGGACAACAAATACGCCAACAGTTTCAGGAACAGAGACAAAGCTTTATTAGCCCAGCTCATGCCTTTGCCTTCACTCAGACAACATGACCTCCCAGGTCGTTTGACTGCTCATACTTTATGCATGACTAGTTAACAGTTTCTTTTATACACCACTGTGCTGCATCTCAGCTTCCAACAACAGAGAAACATCATTGCTGAATTAATAAATTCAGCAAGCCTCCTTTGAAAGATGTCACTACAAAGCAAAGACTACACTGCTACTGCTGTGCTGTACCATGGCATAAGCTGGCAGTGAGAAACTACTTTTTCAATCAGATATGAATGTTTTATCTCATCGTTATCATCTCTTTTCATCCTCTTTACAGGTCAGAGGATAGTACACATTACTGGAGCTGATGACCAAGGTTCCATCTGTCACACAATGCCACTGTCCAATACATGGGGCACAATTACAGTCAAACGGTCTTTATTTTTCAGTTTATACTTTCAAGTTACATGCGGGAGCAGTGCTATCTGGAAGGAGGATCACGTTACACTCCATCATTTAACTAAAATTAATCACAAAAAAAGCATGCAAGACCTGTGACTATACATGTATCCACATAGAAACAGAAGATGTAGCTGGGCAGAGAACTGAAAAGCAGCTTTGTGAGAAAGCTGAACACTGCATTTACACACTGTATCTTTCAACACTGAAAGTTTTAACAGTTACCTTGGCCTTTATCCTAAAAGCTAGTTATTAATTTATGATACAGCTACCTACAGGGTACAGAGAGACCTGAGCTTCCTTGTCACACTCCAGGGTGGCTAGATGTAGAAAGCCAGGACTGGGGTGGAAGTTGACCAATTTTTGCGGCAACATTTGGCTCTACACATGCAAGAAAGCTGACTTAGTCCATGCTGCTGGCTGGAGCACAGATGGGAGGTGGAGTTTTGCTGATTGTCTGCTCCACACAAGGGGTGGACACACTCAGCAATTGCACAGGGTGGCAGCTCCTCTTATGGACAAAACACCCCACTCTCAGAAGTCATTTGGCCACCCCGGCATGCACTGTGGTTCACCACTTACACCAAGCTCACAGTACAGCTGTGGCTTTTTAAAATATCTGGTACAGATAAAGCCCTTGAGAAAAAATACACACTGCTCTTCAGCAGGTCTAAAGGTTCAGGGACGGAGCTGCACCAAAACAGGTACAGAGCCCCCAGATGGACATCGACCTGTGCCTGAACAACCTCAGCATGAGAACACACTGAAGGGCATGCTCTACTGAAGGGCACGTGCACCTGGAGAGACACTGCTGACAAAGAGCCTGGAGCTCACGGGCTAAGTGCTATCCAAGAGAATTAATTCTATCCCAGGAAGAAAAAAAGTTGCAAATTTTCAACGTATTTGCCATGAGATTCCCGTTCTGCACACAGTGACCTCAGTTCCCTACAGCAGCAGAGCAAGGCTAAACCTTGCAATGACTTGACAAGTTCCTGAAGTTTACCAAAGAAATGGTCCAAGAAAGGAGGAAATGGTGAAGTCTGTGCCAAGCATATGACAAGGTATTAAACTGGCCCTTTAAACAGAGGTTTACAGTCTTGAGGCTACACTGTGCCCCCAGGTACTCCCAAAGTCTAGAATGTCAGCAAGCCATACCTGTTTTTATGATACAAGGTTTGTTATACATTTGAAGACCTGTTTTTCTAGTGTGGATTGCGCATCTGCCTCCTGCCTCTTTTACTGATTCTGTCTTTTACAAAAAAAACCAAAGTACATCTTAAGGACATGAATGCAGCCCTTCGTGACAATCTAACCGACACAATGACACAGAACACTCTGTAATTCACTCTGTCATGTCCAAGGAATGAGAAAAGATTATGCTTGTTCATTACAGTGAACAGATACTCCTCAAAATACAGGGAAAAATCTATCTTTAGAGCAGGAGCATGTAACTTCCACATTTAATTCTACGTGGGGAAAAAAGCAATCTTTAGAGTTAACTTGTTGAATACAAAAATCATGTGGGGGGAAAATCAGGGGAATATGAAACTGTGCTTAAACCTGGAAGAATACATTTGGGGTCAACAATATTAGACTATTTTGAGAACAAGTGTAAGATAAGATAGCTGTAAAAGGATTTTTATCAAAGTCAGTAAATACTAAAATGACATAAAGTTCATGAAGTAACATACCTGACATACAATGCAAGGGAAGAAAAGAGCCACCTCTTAACAACTTTGCTGCATACCAAATGGGTTTCTGCAATTCTCCATTCTCTCCAGTAGCAGAGGTAGTCAGCCTGCAACCTGGCTTGTTTTCTCAATTTCTTGCAGTCTCTGAATCTCTCAACAGTCATGCTCTGTAATATTACCTTTTCCTTCCTTCCCTCCTTGCCAGGAGCTTGTATAAACCTGTTCTCCAAAGACTGATGGTTCTTTGCCATTCTGAACAATCCGACAATAAGTACAACCAAAACTTCAAAGTTTTGCAATAGAGTATGATTTTCTACAGAATTAATGAATTGATTTGAAAGTTTATCAATACCAAAACAAATAATAAAAAAATCCCCAAACCACTTACCCGCCAGTGCCCATTCTCCAGTGCCATGTGAGTGGCCACTGTAATACAGAATGTAGGTATCATGTCTGGGTCCATCTGCTGTCCGAAGTTCAAGAAAAGACTTGATCTTGGAGTGAAGGGTATCAAAGGTCAGTCCGCTTGTAGAGTAGTCACAACCATATGTCTCAATCATGTGATATGCAAAAAATCTTTGGATGGCATTAAGCATGCCAGTAGACCTCAGATTTAACTCTTGGACATGCTCAGGTGGAAGAAGAGTTGGTTGGCCATCAGGACTAAAGAGAAGGAGAACAACTAATGATTATGGTTGATAATTATTTCACTCTTAGTGGACTTCTAGTAACTGGTGATTTTTTCCCCTGTGCATATTTTCTCTGCTATGAGGCAGCACTGTTGTAAATTCAAATTTACTTTAAATTTACAGTTTATAAACAACTCAAATTACTGTATTTGAGTGAGGTCACACTTCAATTCAATAGTCCTTACTCAGCCCAGTGCTATTCCCGCAACTGAGAGACAGAGGGAGAGAAGGAAGTGGCACTGGGAAGAAGCTGGGGAGGTTCCAAAAATTTCATAAAATCCCACTAAGGAGCACTACCTTCACAGAGGTATTTTTTTCATGCACAACTGGAAAGAAGTACAAGGAAAATGAGAGCTAATCTGCACAAACCACAATGCAAACTAGTTTCCAATAATGAACGAAAGAGAAATCCACATACACACTTTGCTCAGATACTTAGAAATATGGAACTCACACAAATACAGTAATTCTTTCTTGTGTGTGCTGCTCAGATGTTCTTTCAGCACAAGAAATGTGTTTCAGATAACAGTATTCACACCTTAGAAAATCAAAGTTTTAAGAAAGTTACGAACTAGACCTGGAACAAACCATGTATGTGTATTTATGTCTACACAGATATGAATATGCATATATAAGAAAAATACGAATACAGTCCTATGGTTCCAAAATGCATTTTATTTGAATCAATCGATATATTTTATAAAAAATATAGATAAATTTATAATATATAAACCCAAACACATACAGTATATAAAATATCAAATAAAAATACACACACTTTTTTTTTTTTAGGTCTACACAGCTACTCATTAATCATAATAATAGGAGATTTGGTCTTGCAAGACTCCCAGTTAGGGGAGTGCTCTTCAGAATGTATTTGCAGAAAGAGAAAAGCATTCATCACTCTTCAGCTGATGTAATAAGGGTAATGATAAGGAACATGACTGACAGCTGGGCCTAACTGGCCTCATTTATACTCTGTTACAGACATGGAGAGGTTTTGTGGGTGAAAATATGGAGGTAAGTCTTACTCTACTAATACAAAATATGACGTTATGGTTTTTTTCCCTACATATGTATGTATGTATGTGTGTATTCTTCATGCATTTTGTTTGCAAGTCAGTGTGTACAGCCACCTAGTCTCTTTATTGGTCTAGCTAATTAAATTTTTCACCTTCTCACCTGTCTAGGGCTTTTACGAAAATTGATATTCCACTGTTATAGCTACACTGAATAGCTCATCATTACTGTTTGTCTCAGCAAGTGAAGACTGGACCCACCACAGAAACAGTCAAGCTTTGTTAATACGGAAGTTTAGTTCTGTCAGGTCCTAAACAGTTGCTCAAGAGCATCTCATTTGCTCACAATTAGAGGGAACTGCCTGAGCCAGAACAATATAATACAATTAAAGAATTAAATTGTTACCATGGAAACAAAACTAAATTTATTTTTATTGTAATGTATATTTTGAAAATCTATTTTTTAAATCTGTAACAATAATTGACAGATTTTTTAAAGGATGCACAGCTGAAAGACTATAGATCAGAAGCTCAGAAAATGTTTCTTACAGTATTTAAGATAGTTACCTAAGATTAGCGCACTGTCTTTGGTTTCTTTGCTGTTAAGTTCTTCCTTATCCACTGAATCCATTACACATATTGCAGCTGTGAAGTTTTCATAAATTGGGCAGTTCTATTTTGAAGCCTCTCGTTTCAACTTACTACTCTATTTCTCTTGTAACTTGAAGAGATAATTTATATAGCTCTTGTCTATCATTTACAAAAAAAATGTGCACACACCAATTTTAATTTTATGGCAAAAGCAGCATTTGCAAGTTTTTAAGCTTATAAGAAAACACACAAATGGGTAAGTAATAATAATACAACCCCTCCACAATCATGTATTTCTCATATGGTAACATTTATGTTGGAACAATAATCAGCTTCAAATTCTCAAAACCAAAACATGACATGTAGACCATCTGCAAATCTACTTTCAATGAACTTTAAATGTAGACACCACCTCATTTAATAGAATTCAAAACTTCTTTGAAATGATCTCTCTGGTTTATTAAACCTCCTCATGTAAGATATCTGCTCTCAGTCAAATGCCCCAATCCTCCTTTGCGTGAGATGTGGACTGTGAAATCTGCCTATGCACAGCTGGCCTGTACTCACTGGCTTTCTAAAAGCAAATTACCTAGAAAGAATGGTGGAGTTATTCATGCCAGGGTGAGAAAAAAGGAAAAACAGAAAATCTGCCTATTATTTAAATTTGGATTTAATTGTTGAAAAATCCAAGCAACAGCATTACATTCCTTCCATGAGCAAACAGTACATTTACACTACTGTGAAGCTGAAATGCACGGTAACCATACCTGCAAAAGTTGGTGGGAATCACAACAGCATACCCAACACATGTTCCTCCCAAGCAGTTTCCCAGTTCATGGAAAAGCCCATGAGCCATGGACTCCAAAGGTAAAACGATGAGAAATGCACTCATGAAGATCCCATTGGTTGGCTAAAATTAAAATAAAGAGATTCAGGCATTGTATGAAAATCCCTTTGTTTGATCATACATAATTGGGTCCTGAAACATGCAAAGCATTACTGATAATGTGTATTTATTTTTCCACATATTACATGGTGAAGTACTCTAAAGACAAATCAAAAGCTTGGGGAGAAGGTAACTGGTAAGCAAGGATCACTCTTTTGAAAGGAATGCATTTGAAAACACTGACAGCACAGAATTTAGGTGTAAAAACCCGTGATCACAGCTTAGTTTTACCAACTGAGGCAAGAACATCAAATGCCACAAAACTAATTGGGTGCATAAAATAAGAAGATCTGTAAGCACCTGCAGGGTCAGGCCTTAAGCTGTAAGGTACGGCACAGATATTATGTATCAGACAGCAGCACACTGTATTGCATCCATCCCTGGAGGTATTCAGAAGATGGGTACATGTGGCACTTTGGGAGGTGGGTTAGTGGTGCACTTGGCAGTGCTGGGTTAATGGCTGGATGTGATGATCTTAGAGGTCTTTTCCAACCTAACCCATTCTACAGTCATTAAAAATATACATTTAACTATTCATGCTTTTTAACCCAAGGAGTTTTTAAAACATTCTTTGTGGAATACTATGTATAACACAAGAGATGAATTCTGAGAACATCTGCGAACATTATTTCAATTACAAAGACAATTGTTTGTCAGTTACATAAATACCAGATGAGAAGGAACATCCTCTACAGGACTTCATAACATTCACACAGCTAATACCTTATATTGAACTTTCCTGCTTTGTAGGGAAAAAGCAGTTTTGGAAAATATTACACTTACTAATACATAGGTGACTTCTGTAACAAACAAAGAAGAAGTTTCAACAGTTATATCTCAACCATTAGCACTAGTAAAATAAAAATGGACTTCTGAAATGCCAGATGTCACTGAGAGGCAGAACAGATAAAGATTAATTCTAATTATTTTAGTATGATGTGAATGGGTTTAATGAGGTATTAATGCTTTAGGAAAGACAGAAACAGTATTATAATACATAATTAAACAAGAACTTTAATATCCATGGTGCATTTGTTAAATATTAATGTTTGCTATGTAGCAAAGGAAGTAAATTCATAGCTAGAGATTTCTGTCTTGAGAAGAATCCTGTGGTCTCTGACCCCCTCTACGTTTTATTCATCCTCTTTGCACAAATCTACAATTCTAATGTTTTTTTTTAATCTAGATATTGCCTTACTGTGTAAGACTCAGTGACTTGATGGGGACTGGTAGTTCAACTTAACACAAAGTCAACACTATTAATAATTTAGAAAGTATATTGTACTGAAAAAAAGGACACCTAAACCAACCCAGATCTTGTTGGCACACAACAGTAGCTCAACTACATCCAGTTTTTAGACACAATGACTTAACCTGAAAGAACAGCTTTACCCATCTAATGTGCTAAGGAAGAATAGCTTGCTACCTGTCCTGGTTTCAAAAAGTGTCCTACAGTACTTCTGATGGAAAGATCTCAGCTATGTGTCCTTGAAATGGTGACAGCAATACTTCTAATCACAAATAAACACCAGAATCTGATATTAAGTGATAATTAACTGATAGTATTATTAACTGATAGCATTAATTGCCTGAAATCACCGGAAGACAGAAAAGCTTAAAACACTGTAACTATGACGGTACCACCTCAATTTGTTTTGTTGTCAATATGGAGAAAAGAAATCCTTTAACTAAGAAAATACAATTTTTGTTTCAAATGTAACAGCAGCAAGTGCTCCTTTTTGTTGCTCCATTTCTCAAATGCACTCTGAAAAAGACTCACAGTGGCAGCAACAAAAACTTACAAAGCTCTGGTTAGATTTTTTTCTGTAGAAACCTTATAAAGTATAAGACTTTGATGCAAGAGCAACGTTTTCTAGCTAAATTAGTTTCATAACTAGCTAATTAGTTTCTAGCTAATTAGTTTCATTTGGAGACTTACTTTTCCAACTGTAGATTCCAGAAGGGTAACGTGTTTTAAGTTACAAAAAAAAAGGGGAAGTATTTTTGTGACAACTTCAGCTTTTCCACCATATATAAATATCTTTTCTTGGATTTTGCTAGAGCAAACTGCTCCGATATTGCATTAGTGTTTTGCTCACAGTGAACATATTACAAAAAAACCCCAAAACATTTGCCCATAAAAACTAGAGTGATCATAATATCGTCAATACTACTATTATAATATTACTGTATATGAATTTTACTGTAGTTTTCTTGCAACATGCCATCTTGCTCTAAATACTCCCTGCATTTCCCCAATCCCCTAAACACATGCAAGTTATTAAACCCACAGCATTCTGCCACAACACAACTTGATATTCCAAAGACTCACTCTGAGTTTAAGTCCTAAAAATATTTACATTTAATTATTGGAAGTGCTCCTACTAATACGAAGATACTGGCAAAGAAAATTCCCAAGTACTTGTGAGATAAGGATCTCACATAGAAACTCTAAGGATCATCTCGGTGATCCATCTTGCTCCGTATCCTGCTCTGAGTTTGTACCAAGTATTATAACAAGAACAGGAAATAAGCTCTACAGTGTTATGAATCAACTCAGCTTCATCTGAGGTTTCAACTGTGTCCTCTTTTAGTGGCCATCTTATGCTATGGAATAGGAAAATGTTGGATATCTTACATTTATAGACATCTATCTAATGCAAAGATGCCAGCATTTGCTGTCAGCACTCTTTCAACAGTTTCGATTTAGAAGAAATATGTCACAAATGTAAAAATGACTAATGATGATTAGAACAAATCTACAGCAGGATAAAAAAAAAATCTTAATCCAGCACTGCAAAAAAAATGACTGGTAGCATTTTAAAATACCTAAACAATAAGAACTTCAAATAGCAAAAAATATCTGATTTAGTAATTACAGTGAAACTGAAGACAGGTTCCTCCCTTAAGATAAACAGCTAAAATTCCAGGTGGAAACTGTCCGTGCTTTATTAAATCCCAAAGATTTGATGACTGGTCCTTAATGGAGCAAGCAGATGGCCATGGATGCACAGGCAGAACCAGAAAGGAATTTTGTTCTTTCATCTGTTCAACCCATTTTCATTGTTTTCGACTGCACTAGCAATGTGAGCCCACAGTACATCCCTAAACTCCAAGTGCCTGCTGATTCCACACAGACCGCTCAAAAAGCAAACGGAAGACAAGGACCATCTAGGCAATCCTACTAAAAAAACCATGAGAAATCATTTTATCCCTTAATCTTTGGCGGGGGGTTTTTTTGCCTTTATCTGTCTTGTTCTAAAGGAATTAACAATGAAGTCTCATTTCAAATAACATAGGAAAGGTAAAAGAAAAAAAAATCTTCTTGCTTCTCATGACTGAAATGACGGACAATAAAAGCTTGGTAAGATTTCACTAGTAGTAGTATCTTTTCACTTTCTCTAGTTTCTTGAGCACTGTTTATTGTTAAGTGTAACTGTTAGAACACCAGAAGAATTTAGAGGTATTTTACAGCCAAGATGCTAATTTTATACTCAGGGGTAGGACAACTTCCATCCCAAAGAATAACCACTGTTGAAGCAGAATAACTCTGGAACTGTATTTAATTATGGATGTGTGACTGACGAAAAAGCAGGGAAGAAAAAAACTCAAAATGCATAAAATGTTAGTTTAAATTGGAAGCCAATTACAAAGAGCTATAGAAGAGCCCGTCTGTTCAAAACAGAAATGGAACAGAAGTATGTCAACTAAGATGACCACAGGATCACCAAATGGTTGGGGTTGAAGGGGGCCTCTGGAAATTGTCTGGTCCAACCCACTGCTCCTACAGCAGAGTGTCTGGGATTATATCTAACAGACCAATATCTGAGAAAGCTTACAGAGATGCCTTTGTGCATTTCCAAGCAAAAATACTGCCCTGCTTTCCATTATCCAAGCTGAATATTTACCTGTTTTTATACACAGACACAGAGAGATACACAAAAACCCCCAAACAAAAGAAGTACAAAAGAATACTGCCTATGACAGAGAAGGCTCAGGAGAAAAACAGGAACGTGCTAGCTAATCTACAAATATTTGGTGAACAGCTTATTTCAAATGAGGACAAGACGTATATTACAGGTAGAAAAAAGCTTAAAGACAAAATTTGTAAAGCTACAAAGCAGATCAGCTACCAGACGAAACTGTCTTATAACAAGTTACTGAATGGACAAACAGTCAGTGGAGATCAATAAATAATCTTTTACTTCTGACTATTAGAACAGGAGTGGGAAAATATAGAAAACAGTTTGCAGAAAACAGCTGTCACCATCCCTGGCAGATGGATTTAATATGCTGTGTTTCCCATCCCTGACTCCTGTTCTAACCATGGGAAAGCCTGTGCTTTAATCTACGTGCATTTGTAGCAGCAAAACCACAAGTGGTTATCAGTTTAAAAGCATACTAAAAACTCTGATGTTTTTAAACACAAAAATGTGAACTCTGAAATTAATGACATTTTGACAGCAAGCTAAACATATAATAGACTCTTCAGACTAACAATGAATACTTTCTCTTGTCACCAGAGATCCCCTTCGGGACTGAGGGGCTCTGGAAGTGGTGGTGACAGCAGCAAGGTGTGCTACTACTGTGGATTTCAGAAGGCAACCTCAGGGACAGGACTGGAGAGGTAGAGAGCCAAGGAGGGCTGAGCACACACTGAAGAGAGGAAGACAGGCAGCAAAAGTACACGATAGAGGGTGAGTTTGAGAAGAAATGATCTGCAGTGAGCCAGGGGGACTTGCGATGCAGCTTAAGACCTGATGGAACAGTAGGAAAAGAGGGAATAAAGGCATTACAAAAGGAACTCAACAGAAAAGTCTTTAAAATAACAGCAAATAACAGAAAAGTATTTAAAATAACAGCTATGGAAGGCAAATCAGAAACAAGGGGAAAAACTGTCAGTGATGAAAAGAAAGGGGGGAACTAGACATGACCAGACAGATGGATGAAAAAAAGCAGGAGTGGCATGGATATTTGAGAAAATATGGAAAGAGGCCAGAGGATGCAGCTGGGCCTCAGGGGGAAAAAAAAACAACCCAACAAAAAATAGCCACAAACAAGCAAGGCCTGAGGAGGATTGGATTAAAAATACAAGCCAGGAAGAAAAGCAGGGGTAAAGAGAAGGAGAAAGACTGGGTATGATTTGCATTCAAGTTATTTAACCTGTGATGCTAACAAAAGTATGTCTAAGTAAATACAGATGTTACTACATATACAGGCAACCACAACAGAATAAAAACTACAAAATCATTAGCTCTTCCCCAAAAAGAAAAGTACTCAAACATACAGTAAACTTATTTTGTCTCCTTGTGAATAATTGGAGTTAAACAGTACTGTCCATTTAAGTATGACTACTCAAGCATGTAACGAATACTATTATTTTACTAACCCATAAAATTCACTAAAACCAAGAATAATGTACTGAAAGTACTTCATTCCATTACTTTACCTGCTCTAACACAGTTAATTTTTCTCTTGGTAATATTAAATACAAGCCTTCCGGGGATAATAATTCTCTTTGACCAGTAATTCAGAAAACCTGTAGTTACCTTGGCATAGAGCACTTAACAAAATCTGCTTTTAAGTTTTTGAGAAAAAGAGTGCCCGAAACCTTTCCAAGATCTCTGTCTGAAAATTAAAAGCTCTTCATCTGCAAATTTTTCACTTTATTGGCTTCTGGAAGAAGTAATGCCTGAGTCAATTGCGTGACTTCTGCTGGATCTTGTCCAATCTAAGGGCCTAATTACGAACAGGCACATGACTAATTGCTGAAATAAGTTGGCGCTAAAGAGTCTATTGATCTGACTGAAATTACTCACACAAATGTAGAGGCAGGTGCTGACCACTTCCTGCAGATTTTGCAAAGAAAATGTCCGTGTATTTTTGCCAACAAGACAAGACATCTTTCCTTTGCAGCTATAACAAGGATTATTCTCAGAAGCAGACCATATCCCAGCTGAAACATGCCCCACAGAAAGAAAAGCTGTTACTCCATTTTTTAATACACCCAATTTTAATGCATTACCTTTACAGCTCTCCCCAAGCACATACTCAAGCTTCACGAACAGAGACTTTAAATCCTTATCTTATTACAAGGGGTATGCTCCCCTTAAAGAAAGGTCCTTGGCTAACAGGGCTTTCAGCCTCAACACCTCTGCATCAGTAAGAAAACCACTGTCTCTTTTGCAGCAAGTTAATTCACCTCACTTTACAAACCTTTCCACAAAAGGAGATTTGATATTTTTCTGTCAAGTTTAATCAAATAGGATACTTCTAGACACCAATTAGCAAACTACTGGCGCTCTAGGCCTTGACTTTTCATACACGTGAGATTTGTATGAAGCACAGATATTACAGTTATTAAAAATGATAAAAGGGCATATATAACGTGCTTGCAAAAAGTTTTCCATGAAAGGGAACTCCTCCTCTCCATTTCTGGCTATAAGTTGGATTTTTTTATATGCTATTGCGAATTATTTATAGCTGTCTGCTGGGAAGCACCTTTCCAAGGTTTTTAGCAATTCTACTCATAGGAGGCCAAATGGCAGACCACGAAGTGATTCCAAGCAACCTCTCTTATCAAATGCACTATTATTAAACAAGTTTTCAGTAGTGACGAAAGGTATAAACAAAAAATGCTTCACCTTCCAGGTAACATTTAATAGATTTCAAATAGAATTCACACTTACTGAAACAACTACAGAAATTCCAAACTAATGTTGCAAAGACTGAAAATTTTTCATCTTACATGTTTTAAAAATGTTTTAAATAATCTTTAAAAGAGCAATACATTTTCAGGAACTGGTGACTGAGGATGAGGAACACTTGGCATTCCTAACAAACTCTACAGAAAAATATGTTAAAAATCTAAGTTAAAAAAATTTCCTTAATATAAGAATGTATGAGTGGCTGTATTAATCTGCACCAAAGGTCCATCCAGAAGAATGTCTGGTCTCCAAAGAGGCCAAATGGATGCCTAGGAAAGACTGTAAGGACAGACCTCAAGAACTTTCTGAGCCAGATGTGTTTTCTAAAAAGTACACAGACCCCAGTGAATTTTGTCCAGCTTCCTCCTGAGCCTCTGCAACCGTGGGGTACGCATGGCCTGCCGCAATACACAGCCCCAGAGCTCAGCACTGTATGAGGAACTCTTCCTACCTACCTGGCTCCTACCTGCTTCTTGCCAACTTGATTCCTCTCAACTTTTGCACTGAATTGATCATTTATTGTCCATTAACGTTTACCTTCTCCCACATCACACATATGTCCATCATATTCTCACTTAGTTTTACTTTTTCCTGACTGAAGCATCCTTATTTATTTGTTCCTTCCATGTAAACTCTTTCATGTCTATAATGAATTACACTGCCCTCCTCTGGACCTTTTCTTGTTTTCTTATCAATAGGAGAGCAAGTAAGAACTGCACAGTTATTCAAAATATGAAAGCTATGGATTTATACAGTAGCATAATGATACCTCCAGTCCTTTCCTAATAATTTCCAATATTTAGTTTGCTGTTTTGGTCACTAATAAACATTAAACCAATCTTGTAATGGAAAAGCTTCTTATCTTATGCAGCCTTGAGATCTCTTTTTACCACATACTAATATTCGTATGTCAAAGTTTTCTTAAAAACAGAATGAAACCAACAACCCACTAGATATTTAGCAATAACTGGTGTTTTTTTCAAAAGGAAAGGCAGAGATTGATCTTTAACAATCTGATTCGTCTCTTTTAATTATTACAATACATATAAATTACCATAAGTAAAGCACATATTCACTGGAGAAACTTGTTTGCTGCATTACTGTTGAGCTTGTTAGACCTCCTGGAACGGCAGACTCCAAAAACCCAGCAAAGGATTCTAGAGTCTTAAGGTCTTGAATTCCCCCTACAAAGAGGAAGAAAACCCCCTGCTTTCCTTAAATCTCTAGGAAAAAAAGCAAATGTCCTGACAAAGGGTAAATCGTGTGCTTATGCATCCCTGCTTTCTTGTATCTAATTATTTTGAAATCTGACACTATCCAGCAAAATACAGAAAAGGCCACAGCTTCCTGCAATTACCATAATAAATGATAGATCCATTTATTAAATTATGTTTTTCACAGGCCTGATGAAAGTAGTTCATTTTCCAGTAACATATGAAAACTTTCAGTAAAAAGGGATCTGCAAGGTGAACATCATAACATCTGAAGTAGAAATGCTTTTATAATAATCTTAAATGAAATGCTTTTTCATAATCTTAAGGTAATTCATTACTAACAACATACAGTGAAAGAAATAAAAATATAGTAAGAGAAATATAAATGCAATTATCTACTAAAAATAAATTATCACAAAACCCTGGATTTTCTGACAAGTGAAAATATTGGTCTGATGCCTTTCACCATTACAATTAATCCTCCTACGGAATAGGCAAATATATAACCTCTCAACAAAGTTGATGACCAACAGCCTATTTTACTTAAACACAGGATGCCAATAACAACTAAGATCTTAGCTGGATTACCAGTTTGTTTCTTGTGAACAAGTCCTGCACAAGTCATTTCACAGCACAACAGCACTTCTTCAGAATTAGAGAGGACCAAAAATTATCAAACGTGGAACAATCACAGTTATTTTGAGACAGAGGATTAGGCAGAAAAAAATTACAATTAATGGATTCAAGCAATGTGAAGAGGAAAAACTACCAAGATGGGTATGAATACAACCCTCCTCAGTTACTCTCACAGCCTGCAGCAATGGTGCAGCTCTAAAGGAAGCTCCAGCGTGCTTTAAACAGGTGGCAGGAGGAGAGGGAGCCCTTCCCACAAAGGGCTACAGCAGGAGACCCCGCCCAAGCTTGGCTAACTGCCTGCCGTCAGGCTCCGGGAAGCACCAGGAGAAACTGCCTCCCTCTCATAGACTTATCTGGACAACTTATGCCCTTGGCCTGTTCTGACTGCTTTTTCTGTGTAACTAGGTGGTGTGACTCCATCCAAGGGCAAGAATAGAGAAATTAATAAGGCTGATAGATACGGTAAAAAAAATGTTTTTACTGAAAAGCAGTCAACTAGCATACAAAAAGTTAAAATCTAGCACTTTGATAAAATCATATGATACTCAGAAGAAAAAGTATGGAAGTTTCCAATACTAGCATGCTTGTAGTCCATCTTTATAATTTCTGTCTCCCAAAGCACTTTCCTATTTCTTTAGCTGCCATAGCACCATCACTCTCTGTAAGTACATTTTGGGGATATTTCTTCTCTACTTTTTTGGTTCTGTTTCCTTCCGTCCTTTCTGCAAGTCCTCACACCATAGCTATGAGTGCTGATAAGTTTCCAAAAAAAAAAAAAAGAAAAACTACCCAGTATTCCTTGCAGGCTTATCTGTTAACCTCTCATGCTCTTCATAAAAAAACAAAACCCCAAACCAAAAGAAAACCCAACACACAGAACCTTACAAAGTAACTGTTAATTTCATCTTCCACTAACTTCCTTAATAGCATTCATCCACAAGGTTATTGAACCTAAGAAAATCTGCAGGATTAGAAATTCTACTGGAGTGGGCAGAAAATTGTTCTGGAAACACTACAAAGACATGTCTGTAAATCTGATCTACCCTAAGTAGCATTTTTTATATATTATTATATGTTTGTAATCCATATAAGAGGTGTATGGACACAAAATTAAATTGTTATTGTGGTTTACATCAACTTGAAAAAGAAGACAGACTCTGAATGCCTGCTGCAACTATGACAACACACATCTTAACTTGGGCACTGAACAAACATTTTGAAAGAAATATATGCTTTCTGCTAAAGAAAAGACAACAGCCTGAACTCATAAATGGAAAGAGAAGTCAAAGGACACTGTGTGATTTTAAGAATTGGTCTTTCAGATATCATATCCTGCGGTGCACAACCAGATTTGAAAGTGACACACTTAAAGCTCATGTTATACCAACAATTTATCAGTTTATCAGCTGATCTCTGATTCCATGTAATTGATTAAAAGCAAGGCAAAATTCATTCTTTAATACATTTCAATCTAATTAAAATAGTCCACAACAACAGCCCTAAATTTAGTGAGCATTACTAGAATTTAACACAGTGATTTATTTTGAAAACAAATTTTATGGCACAATGAATTCAAGAGCAAAATAATTTTTGAAGCAGGTAAATGCAAAATAACTTTGCTCACCTCTTTTGCCCTGGAAGCATTACCTTTTCCCATGCTGCCAACAAAAGGAAGCTGGTAAGTTGCACTTGCTTTAATAGGTCACAGTCAAGGCAGCTCGAAGTGTTAAGTTCAAAGCGCATGATAGTGAAACCACGCACTCCAACTCTGAACTGCTAACCCACAGCACACCATCAAATTTTAGGAATTTTACGGAGCCAGCAATTCTCAGGATTATTGTCAAGAGGAGATCAAGATAAAGAGATTATTATTTACCTGCCAAGAGACGGCTCCCAAAACAGCCGTCGCAACCAGGCTGAAAAATACCAGCTGTTCTGAGATCAAACAGAAGTGACGCATTCCTTTAGATGCCATGACTCTGTCCAGGCTGTTGTTTTCTGCGCGGTGGGTATAGTACACCTTGTGGCAGTCATTTAGTTTTGTGTGGAATCCCCAAAGAGTTATAAAAAAAATCACATGACAGATCATCCAGAAAATACCAAAAATAGAAAAACCAGGTATCACAAAATACCAGAGATCCAAAAAACGTAGTTTAAAGGCTGCAAGAATGAAAAAGATTAGTTCAATGACTCCAACTGAGATGACAGAAAGCCGCCTGCAAATTTTACCACGGTACAGGTAGGGCTTCCATCGCTCAGTAACTGAAAGTCCACTGAAGTAAACGTCAAGAAGGGGATCTGAAATCAGGCAGCTGAAGAAACATGCCAAGGCAAAAGGGTTTGTGGGGATTTGCAATGATGGAAAAAAGAGCAGGGATGCAATGGCTCCAAAAATCGCCAAATTTGGAATTGCCAAAAAAGACTTCATACGTAAGTCAATAATCAACATGGCCAAAGCCAAGACCAACAGAATAATACTTACAGATTTTTCTACCAGCATAGTTGTGCTGGCAATTGCAAATCCAACTAGCTCCAAAAATTCAACTGTTGTGAGCAGAGTTGGTCGATGATGGACACAACCGCAAATCCTCTCAACTAAAGCACATAATATCCTTAAAACAATGGCAGAGAGAAGCAAATATTTTGTAGCTTCTTCTTTCACATCTGTTTTGAAGGCAGAATTATTGAGAAAACAGAGAAGGCCAAGCAAAAAACCAAACCAAAGATTGGAGAGACTCAAACTTGCTGTTTCCATTGAAAAATAGTAGTACAGTATGCTGGCAATTCCAAGAACAAAGAGCCCCAGAATAAATATTACCAAAATCAGTGCATCTGCAGTTTTTTCCCACCTGACATAAAGGCCCATGCAAATGGCAACCAGCAGGTTGATGCGGGCAAGATAGCCAAGGTATCTGACTGATGAGTGCATGTTCACTTCTCTGTTTGCTTCTTCTAGCCTTGTCATTGCTGCATAGAGACAATGACTAACACAGTACCGCAGTGACCTACACATGTAAACTGCAGTTGGGGGTTTCACCCACTTGACTGACAGTACATTTGGGTTTCATCCAACAAACACAATGCAATTGCTGCCTTCTGTAATATCATTTCACTAACAGTGGTCCAGAATCCTCAAAGTCCTGGAAGAGAATGAAGAAAGGTTTTAGTGGCAAATAATTCCTTTTAATCATATAGAACATAAACATGACCCATCCTATGTCACAAAGAAGTTTAACATCTAGAGTAAAAAAAACACATAAAAACACCAATTAAGCATGATATAACCAATATAAAATGGGTTCTGCACAAACCTTATTTCATAACTTGAATGAGAGGAAAACAATCCTGGCCTGGGCAGTTTTCCACAAAACTCACTCATTAGATATCTATATTAGATATCTGTGGATATCCAAAACCCTTCAATGATAGCCGCTAGTTTCTACAACAGTTTAAAATTATTTTAGAACACTATTTTATTTCACTATTACATTTGGTAAGTTCTCACTTTATATTAAATCTTTTCAGCATGCTTTGCAAGACTTCCTTTTAGCAGTCAAGTAAATACATGATTTACAAGAACTTCCCACTCAGTCAATGAGCTTAACCCACAGTAAAAAAGATACTACTATCTCCATTTCACAAAAGGAGAGTGGACACACAGATGTAACAACTGATTTGGCATGACTTCCAGAGATTTCTCCTAATGTAAAATCAAAGCCTTCATTTTCACCCCTCCCAGCCAGTTTCCCCCCTCCTTCAAAAACAAGCAAACAAACAAGATGATGAGGATAAATACTACATTTAGAACACAAGCACCTCCTACTCAGATCCATTTAACTAACCTGATTTTAATATAGTTAGGAACGGATAGCAGTATTTTAAGGGGAATTTCGTAATGTTATGGGCAGAGTCTCCAACACATAAAAAACTCATAGATAGCCTCTATCATTTTTTAAGTAATAAACTAACTGCCCATCTTACAGAGACTTCTGAAGAGTTACTGGTATGACAGAGAAACCAATGTGCCAAGAACATCCAGTGTTAGGTTGTAGCTTACCGCTTTTATTCGTAATGCTGGGGGAAGCATTAAAAGACACCTTGACTCAAACTCAAAATTTAGACTTTATTCTCTCTTGATTTTTAAATTCTCATTTTTTAAACCAGTGAACAACAAATGATAAAGTGAATTGACTGATTTGCCCATAAGTTTTGGCAGATTCGAAGACTGACACACCGTGTAAAACCAGATTAAGGAATTCCTGCAGAGAAAAACTAGGACTAAGAAATCCTACTGTTTAAATTACTTATTTGGTAACATGTATTTTCAAATTATGTTACATACCCAACAACAATGCAGATACTACTTGGAAGAACTATGCATTAAAGATCTGTTTACCTGAAGCAGAGTAAATATCATATATTTAAAGCAAATTGCTATTACACGAAGTTATTGTAAGTTAAAATTTCTTTGGATTTCAACTGTGCATTTTCATAGTATTCATTATTATTAGTGTTTTATAGATATTGACTTAACTCTGAGTTGCCTGGATGCTTAACATCTCATAGTATCTCTTCCCTCACTTAGTAAGGTATTTTCTGTTCCTCTCACCCTTTCACTTGTTTCTCCATTATACAGATAACACAGACCCAAGCTAGCTTTCATATTCCAGGTCACGATACTTTACGTTTCACAGCACTCACTGCAGTCTCACTGTTCCTGTACTACAATCAAAATTCATTTTATGGGCAACTTGAACCATTTATTTCAGCTGCTAAACACGCCCTCCCCCTGCCTCCCACTCTCTCTAGTTTAAACCGTGAATACGGACAAACAATTTTCCATCTCCTTTCAACCTACAGCAGTGACACGACATTACTGCTACTCTGAAGAACACGTCATGCCATCCTGCTTATCTTGATTCCTGAGCCTTTCTGGAACCCCTCCACGTCGAGGGGCTTATCCTATAAACATCCATTTGGACAACAGCCCCACAGAAGCCAGCAGGAATGAGCCCTTTGCATATGAGCAAACAGCAAAGCTCCCGCCTAACACCTGGCTTAAAATTTTGCTTCGATCACTAAATTGTTTCCTGTGGGACCGTTAACAGCAGCAAAGTCCCTTCCAGGCAAGCAATGAGCCACTCTGACAGAACACAACTCTCACTGGGTCAGCTTGTGCGAAGTGGAGTTTTGCTGCCATCACACCATGAGAAACATGGAAGAGAAACTCCTCTGCTGCTGCCCCACCAGCTGCTTTGGGTGCTGCGGTGGGGGAACAAAAGCAGGAATGTCTTCTTACTGCAAAGACACAAAAGCTACTTGGGCACAGAGGATTTGCAAAATGACAGCATGCACTGTGAATGCAATCTCTTCTTCCTGGCTCCACCATCTAGACAATTAGCAAAAATGTATACTCTTAAACCGTATTATTAAACATTAGCATTTTTTTAACCAAAATACATGATCAACATTTTGTGAAGAGCAAAAGGTACATTTTCATGATTAATGTAACCCATCACACAGCTACTACCAAATAAAAAGAGAGCAGCAATTCGATTTTCAAGAGAAATGTCAATAACTGATTTGTTCTTTAAAACACAGCTACTTGCTAGTAATTTCTGGCAATACTTTGTTTACACAAAGACTGTTCAAAGTTCTGGGGGACTAGTGGTGTTGTGTTTGTTTTAAACTAATGGCTTTAAAGTTTCAGGTTGAACATGAGTTACAGATCTCTGCAAGTCACATTCAGATTCGAAACAGAATGTGGACACCCACTTTCAGATATTTGTCAACTCCTGCAAATATAATTTTAAGGAAAACCTGGAGCCTCATTGAGATTTAAAGACCAAACTATCTAATAGCTTTTCTATATGTACAGGAACATTGCTGTCAAAATAGTTACAAGTTAGTTACCCTTACTTGTCTAAGACAGTTGAAAAAACAACCAAACTCCAAAGCTCGTTCAGTAGTTAAGTCCAGGTGAGGCCTATCTAAAGTACTGAATCCGCTTTCCTTCGGCTTTACTCTTCCAGTTTAGCACTTTTCTCTTTTTTTAGCAATTCTGTAAGGGTTTTTTTTAAAAACAAAAAGTGGTATTTAGCTAATACATTATCACAGCAGACTTAACCCTCCCGTGAAGGACTCCGTTAGTTTCCAGGTGTTAGCACTGCGCCCACAGCGGGGCCCGCAGGTTTGGGGCGAAGGGCGCGTTCCCGGCTGGAGCTCCAGCTGCGGGGCCGGCCCGCCCAGGGAAGGTCAGTGACGGCATTTGGCTCCGCGGCGCGGGGCTCCCGAGCAGCCGCCCCGCGACGCCGATCTGTGCTGGAGGCCCCCGCGTCCCACGGGGGTGTCCGCCCGGCCGCCCTCGGTGACGATCCCGCGGCGCCCCGGCCCCGCCCGGCCCGACCCGCTCTCACCTCCTCAGGCGGCCCGGAACCTTCCCGCCCCCCGCGCCGGCCGCCGCCATGTCGAGGCCGAGCGCGGCCCTTCCCGCTACGGGCCGCGCCGAGGCTCAAACACCGCCGCGCCGCCGCGGCGCGGCCGGATAGAATGATGAAAAAACCAACCAACCAACCAAGCAACAGCCCCAACCAAACCGATAAACAGCATCAACTGGTGCTTAGGCACGGAAGCGGGAGAACTGTGCTAGAATTAGGACTGCAAGGCAGACTGAACCGTCTTTATCCTCTGGTCCGGCGTGACTGGTGCACTTCCTCGGCCTCGGAGCGCGTTTCTCCACACTCAGTGTTGGAAATGCACGTTTTGAACTGGCCCTCGCAGGCAGGTGAGCAAATAGCAGGAAGGTTCTGGATTATAGGAACTCTATGCCCTGGCTGAGAGAGGCAAAACAAAAGGAGTTTGAATGAAGCTCGGACAGTGCTGCTCAGGGGCTCTTTGAACTGCAGGTGGGCTGGGCTGCTGCCTTTGACACATCCTTTGTTCCTGTAATCCTTCATCACAACCAGCACCTTCTGCCCCTAGTCAAGAAGCACTAGGGCAGCCTAAATATCTAAACTTGCCCGTCTGCCTTTCCTGACTCAGTTATTCAAACAACTGATTCACAAGAATCTCAGTCATCCCCAAAATTATTACACCTCTTGGAATTTCAGGTAAAACTGGCCCAAAGGCCTAAAACTTACATGGGTTAAAAACAACAATAAACAAAACCAATGAACCTCCCAAACAAACAAAAGCCCAACAAAAAAACCCCAAACAAACAAACAAACAAAAACCCCCCAAAAACCCCAAAAACCAAACAAACAAACAAAAAAAAAACAAACCAAAAAACCCCAACCCACACGAGGTTTTCCTTTAACAAGCACTACAGTAGAAATCTCAGTTGCCTAGTGAGGGTCACATGCTTCAGATGCTTTACCAGCATCATGGACAACACTTAAGTGGTACTGTATCGGTCCAGCCGTGATCTTGTTACACTCCTCAAGATTCTTGGTCAATCTTTCACTTGAAGATTAAAATAACCCAACTAAGTTTCTGTGCAAGTTTGTGAAATGAAACCTTTCTAAGAAAACACCTTGCTATTCTACAGGTTGAAAACAATTGAGGGAAACAGAAAAAGGAGGAAAAACAAGCAGAAAACCTGCTGCTGATTCATGGAGATATGATTAAAAAGCCTTAGAATGACCACACTTTTAAAGTAAGTCAGCAAGTCTTCCTGAAGCAGAAAAAGGCAGAAAGGATCTGCAGGAAGCAATACTGAGCACAGCTGTGAAATTATATTTACTCATCTTCACTGTCACTTAAGAGACCAGAATATACAGGCTGTGCAGTGCTACGGACACTTCAGTTCTGCTGCAATCCAGTCTTCCTAGAACTCGTATCTGAGTAAGAAACTTGAATTCTCAGTTCTTTGGTTTTCCCACTGCCATCCTTTTCCTAACGCCTCCACTATTCAGAATCACAATGTTGAAAAATACAATAATGATGTCAAAGGGGCAACATACAATGGGTGCTGCAAAAATATTTCAGTGAGATACAGAAGAAATTAAGAACATGTAGAGAGAGATGAGAGGAAGTGCATTAGAGAGAGTGGTCACAGCTAAGCGGGCAGGCAAAGCAACGTGATAACAGAATCAACTGGAGGAACTTCAAAATCCTTCTGAAAAGCAAAGACGTCAACTGAGATGTAGAAGCTGAAACTGAAGTACCAAATTTAACAGTGTTATGGGTTACAAAATAAACCCAAGACAACTATCTCCTTGAAAATAAAGAAAATAGCTTTGATTTCACCATCAACAGATTGTACAGAAAGAAAAAAAAAAGACAATAGCTCTATCCCAAATAATTTTTAAAAATGTTTTCAGTTTTTCATATTTTTTTTAATAAATGTGCTTTGTTCACAAAAGTAGTGACATAAAAGACAACAGAAATGCCAATACACATTTTCTTCCTTTTCTTCTCCAGCACCTTAAGAATGAAGGATCTCTTGCACAGTCATAATTTTCAAATACTTCATAACCTAGAAATAATCTTCTTGCACCGAAGCCAAATATACAACAACTCCCGATATTCACTACTTTATTATTCAGGGAGGTATAAGTATTTATGTAAAACACACTTTCCTCCTCCACCACAATCGACTGTCCCTTGTGAAAGAAACAATACAAACCAAACCAAAAAAGAAAAAATCCCACAAAACCAAATAACCAATAAACCCACTTTGGGGATTTAGAAGGATCAGCAAGAAAACCAAGCTGTTATGAATCTCAGGTCCCTAAACCCACAGTGTTGTCACCAACCTCCCAAAAAGGATTAAACTTTAAATCTTAATATTTAAGATATTTTGGGGGATAATCTTGATCTGAATTGCATTTTTTTGTATATGAATCATAAACCAATTTACAGTAATCAATGCCAATGCGTATGTTTGATGGTGTACTGCTTGTTTTTAAACCGACTATCAGTTAAAATATTAGGTGTACTTTGAAGAATGCACATCTGAACTTCCCATGAACAGCTGAATTTACAGCAGCAGTATTTTAACATGAGCACTGCTGGAATAAGTGGTTAATTGGGAAGAAAGGCTTTGAATGACAAACATTTTAATGAAAATACTGACTTAAAGCCAGTTTTGAAACCATTGTGTATTTCATTAGAAAATTATTCTCTGTAACAGAAATTAACAAGAGAACCATGACTCTTGTATGTCTAACCTTAATTATTTTTTTCTTTTTATACATCAGAATGTAATTGTTTGGTTTGTATAACTCTATCATTCAGATTGAATAACAAATTTGAATTAGGTATTTGGGAATGCTTTAAATTCAAGAAGAGACACAAAAAGCTTATGTTAAAGAATACAGCACCACAGTCCAGATCACATTTGAGTGTAAGCGGGACCAATGCAGTTGCTCTATGTAGGAAATACTATAAAAGAAAAACAGGTAGGTCAAACTGTGACACATTCAGTGCAAAACTTAAATGGAAGGATTAAGTTTCATTTTTGTAGCAAACACTGTAAAATCCACACTACAACTTCAATTTATCTAGCAACTTTTATATTATAAATACAACGTGGCAGTTTAATATGGTGTGAGATATATTTCATCACAATCACCTGTGAAACTGTATGAGTATTTTTTTACCAATTTTCAGAAGTCAGAAATAAATCATGATGTGGCACCTAGTTAAAATCATTTACTACTAGGCACTTACATAAAGATTTAAGAGCCTAATATTCAAATCTGAAAATTCTGGCCATTATTTTTAAATTGAGGGAAATCTAAGCTAAACTAATAATGAATCCTCTTTTTTAAACCACTGAACAAAATTGATTTTTCCTGCAAAACCTCACAGATTCATTACACAAGTTAAAAACTTAATAGATGTAAAAATGAATGTTTCATCTCCTTACAGTGCAGACCAGTTTTCAGTTAGCTATGGAGTTTTTATTTAACTGAAGACTTTTAGGTCCTAATAAAGCAAACAAAAAGTGTATGTTAACTTCACTTGTGTGGTCTGAATTACATGGCTTTATGCAAATATGTGTATCCTTGAAAAACCTGTACAATTATGTTTCTTTTTACAAAATCAGTTTGTAGTCACTGGCCAACTTAGAAGGTCTACAAATAAGGAAAATTCAAGAAAAAGTTGTTTATTTTTAAAATCCATAAATAATTTACTTTAAAACATGACAAAACCCACCCTGTCCCCCAAAAAACACAGTTGGAAGAGAACACAGAACACCATAGTTGGGGGAATACTGATATATGTTAGTGCTTGTATACTCGTAAAATTGCAAAACATATTCCAGCTTTGAAGTGAAACATAACTGTTTAGCCGTACCATACTCCTCTGGGGGAAAACCCTCTTCAGAAATTGCTGTTTATGCAATGAAATTATACAGTATGTATAACTATGGATTAACAGATTCCTGTGTTTTGGTGTTATGTCAAGAGGGCTGCAATGAACGTAAAATCAAATGTGCAAGCATTGTAGTTTCTCCAGCCCAGGCTTAACCAGAGTGAAACAAATTTTGGAAGAAAAAAGTTTTGTTCCATAATTAAGAAGGGACATTTGTAACCAAGTGTCTTAACCTATCTGCACATTTAATTAAAGTGCAAATTATTTCTTCCTACATACACTTCTCAGAAGCCCACCAACTCCAGTGCCTTATGCTCAACCACATTGAGTTAAAATACTGAAACAACATTTAACAAATTAAATAGAATTCACACTTCACAGCACTAAAGAAAAGAATGGTACCTTTCTGAAAAAAAGAATAGTGATACAAATCTAAAGAAAGTAACAGCAATTTATGCTATGACATGAGTCATTTGCATAAAACTTGTATTTTTTCACTTTCATACAAGAATAAATTTTAAAATTCAAAAGTAGAAAAAAATAGCAAACTCTGTAAACCTTTGCATTTTCTTTATGCAAACCATTTTTCTCTGTTGAGCCCATGTTAGTATAGCAAAATTAGTTAAGCAAGAGATTTGACTGAAAGGGCATTTCAACGACTACATTAACTTAGAAGCAATATAGGGTCTTCTAGCTCATAGAAAGGAATAGAACTAGACTGGCTTTCTCCAGAGTCTGAGTCATAGGGAGCATCAGGTAGCTCCATAAAACCGTAAGCTAGCTGTTCATCTTCTGTGTCTGACCGAACATAGCAGGCAGTGCTGGAATACTCCTCATCCTCTATACTGTTGAAATCCTGTGGGATATACAACATGCCTGGGTAGTTCCTGCTAACTAAGTCACTTGTTGTTTGCAGGGAAGTTTTCCTAAATGCCATCAGGTGCATATGAGAAAACTTGGAATACTTGAAGCGTTTAAAACCCAAGGACTCTATGGCAATTTTCCAGCTTTTCATCATCATAGCCCGGCGATTCTGATGAGATGAATCAGGAGTTATTACAAGCAATAAGCCATTTAACACGAGAAGTTCATGTGCCTTCTTGCAGCATATCCAGCGTTGATAGGGTGAAGGAAAGTAAGAAAGAAGGAGCGAGAAAACAACAACATGGAACAGTTCTCCAGGCAGAGAATCAATGGGATTTTTCAGTTGCTTAAGAAAGGCATCTATAGCATCTTGTGCCAGTTGAAGAGGTTGCTGAATTTGAAGATTTAGGAAGTCACATTTGTATACGCTCTGGTGGAGTGACAAAAAAAGAAAACTGAACAAGGTTAGTTTAAAAGAGCAAATAAAACCAAAATCCACAGAAAAATCAGTGATTCCCTTAAAGAAATATCAAGCCTGTTGAACATTCCTCTTGCTATTAAATCAATCAATCTAAAAGAAAAATTTAACACACATGCAAAATTTTAGATGCACAGTATTTTACCAGAGATCTGATAGCTGAGAACTGTTAATTAAAAAAAAATATTTATCCTCAAAAGAAAAAAGTATTGAATCAACTATCTCACAAATTATTTAAGAATTCAGAACATTGCTTGTGTTTTTACAGGTACTGAAAGCCTTTTATAGGTTTTTATAACCCTGAAATAAGTAATCAGAAAGTAAATTTGATACCTCAGAATTTCTACCAGTTCTTTAAAAAGAACCCAAAACCTCAGTAGTTTGGTCACTTGGAAAAAAGTGTCATTTTTTACTGGTAAAGACACAAGGAATAACAAGGCAATACAAATTCTAAAGTTACAACACACTGACTGCTTTGCAGCAGTGATGTAGATCCATGTTTTAACTTTGCTGTAAATGCAAAGTGTAGTGGTGCACATTTGGGCAGTTATCAAAGTAAGCTAAGGACTACACATAATCTGTCCATCATTCGTGCACTCAAGCTGTCAAAGACTGGAAATGACATCACAATACAACATACAGAGAATAAATTCTTAACATCCTTAATCACAAAGCACTCAAAAAGTAAATGCATGTGCTTTCGTGAATTAAGTTTCGGCACTTCATATCAAAACCTGGGACTGACTTTTCATATAAAAAGGTAGTAAGAAATAATGTTGTGATCTGATAGCAACAAAAATTCTTATTAATGCCTAGAGAATGTGCAGTGAATGACACACACTAAACAGGTAAACAAATATGAAAGCAGACACAAAACATTCTATGGAACACATCTGAAAGGTGGAATTAAATCTGTTGCATTTTAATACCATAAAAATATCTATAGTGTGTTCTATGAAGCAATATTCAGAAAAGATTACTAGAACACTATTGCAAGGGTATTCATAAAGGAACTAATATGCACAGTTGTATTCAAGTAGAAGAGAATATTATTTCTGTTCATATAAAAACACATTCTCTTCCAAGAGTAAGCAGAAAATTACAAAAAGTAACCAATGTTAAAAAAAATCAGATTTATTTTTCATTAGCTTTAATCTTAGCCTTCAATATGCAAAGATCTAGAAAGAGACTTGCATTATGTGGCTATAACCAAGACATTTTAATTGCAACCATTATACCTGTAGGGCTATATTCTGTTTCCCTGTAATACTGAGAACAGGAAATTAACAGTAGCAATTTCATTATATCCTCTAGTAAGTTTTAAAAGAAAGAAGCATTTTGAAAACTGATTGTTCAGAGCGACATGCTAACTTTACTGAGAACTTCAAAACTTCAAGACTTAGAAAGTTAGTGGTTACACATAACAGTTGAAAAAACCAATTTAGACTGCAAGTATTTCTGAGTAGTGGAGGAACATTAATTAGTTATGCAGAAATAATGTTAAAGACAATTTCAGGACTAAGGTATGTTTCAAGTGGAATCTGTAACCAGCTTTAGGACAAAAATGCTGCTAAACTGGAGTTTGCTACTAAACTTCAGATATACAAGTCTTGAACTGATGTTTAAGTCCTCACAGACACTGAAACAACAGTTAGATCTCAGTGCATCCAGTGACACTTAAGAACACAATCCTACCTATGTAAATAATTTTCACAGGTATTTCACAGAATATTCTGAGTTGGAAGGGACCCTCAAGTATCAAGATACATATTCTAAATTTTAACTCCAGTAACCTTCCAGCCTCTTTTTTTTTGGTCTCAGACTATATTTACTCCAATACAACATCTGCTGCAAACTCCAGTCTCAATTTCCATCCTCCTAGCTTCTAATAATGTATGTTTCCCTCAGTGTACTTTACATGAGGACACTGGAAATGAGTGAATGCTGCCTAACTAAAGAAAATAATTCATCTTTTCTCAGTAAGCAGTTTCCCTCTCTCTCAAAACCCAAAACCATTCAGTAGAAATATTTCCATATTCATGTATCTACAGTTTGCATTCTCTGTATATGAAACAGAGATTATAAAAATTCTGAAGACATTTATCCTTTAGTTACATAACTAACATTTCAGTTCCTTTCCTAGTATTTCCACAATTACATCCTTCTTATTCCTCCAAATTAATTGAAGTATTACTCAACTACTTAGTCTACATCCAAAACATTTCTATATGAAGGTGGACAATCTTTTTTTATTAAAGAAAGAATTATTTAATCCTGTAATCAACATTATTCAAAAAACTGGCTTTGTAAGAAGCCTCTGTGCTTCAATCTGTTTCAAAAGGTACTTTAGATAAAGATACTTCAAAAGATACTTTAGTATCTCACCTAAGAAACCTGCTAAATCAGAAAATATTACCAGTTCTTTTACTTTCAGCTTTTACCACAAGTTATCATGATCAATTTTTTGGGTCAGGAGACGACATTAACTACCGTAATAAACCTCTGGCTGTTATTCCAAAAACCTTAAATCAGCCCAGGCAACTGCTGGCCTAAAGATAAATTAATTCAAGAGGTTATGATGCTGATGCAGCTCAAAGCAGAGTAATCTTCAGTACATCAGGGCTCATTAATTCTGTTTTGCAGGTAGGACTAAGCTTATTCTAGGAGATGCGTTTGACTGCTCAAACTGTACTCCCTGTCCCTCCAGGAATGCTTGCCTAGCCAGGCTTCAAGGTGCTCTGAACAAGTCAAAGCATCCTAGAGAATCAAAGATGTTGGTGAGCCTGAGACAGGCCTCAGAGTAAGCATGTGTGTAACCACATGTACATTAGAACTCTGGGAAGCTCCTATCAGGAAGCTATGGTACTAACCATGTCAGATGACCAGAAATCAATTATCTTATCATTCCCTTGTACTGGGAGAGAATCGAAAGAACTGGCTAGTACATAGACATTGCTTATTGCCATTAAATCCATAGAAGTTATTTTTTCAGGACTTTTACCAATAGTGGTTTTGGTCACTGTACATTTAAATTGATTTTCATGAGAACAAATGTAGCTTTCTTATGAAAACAGAACGACAGATTAGAAGATAGAAAAAAATTAAGTAGGCATACTCAAAAATTAATGTTTAGGTTCAACTCATGTAATGTTAGGTACCTAGGCTGCCATTATAGTCACTGGAGAATTAGTCAATACAGAACCCAATTCACCTCACCATCAAACAGCAGTTATTTAGGTTTAACTGCTTTTAATAGATCTTCACTGACTGTAATTAGAACTTAGAACCTGAGATGTAGACACTGAGGATCTATATATCATAGCTAGAAATTCACTTGCCATGTACTTCCATTTTAAATGACAGAGGCTGCCATTTCAGTGGCATGTGTCTTTTCCACCTCCTGTGTCATGCCCAACAGCCCTACACAGTCCTACAGCCTCCAAAGTGGTGGAAAGCAACCATGATGCCTGTGTTTCAAATTAGGCAAGACAAAATCTACTCAAAGTTTGTGTTTTAGATGGAACTAACATTGAATTGCTTTTAAAAGCAATTTATCAGACCCAAATTTTTTAAGAATATCTTTCAGTATCTCTCAGCATCTATGCAAAAATACAAATGAGGTGTTAATGGACTAAACATGGTATCAACAACAAACTACAACGCATTTAGCATGTAAATCACACTGCAGCAAATAAGAGAACATTACTTTTCAGTTAACTGTATTATTTCACCTGTACACTTCTTTTCACCTCTCCACTTCTAAAGAAAGTTACCTTAGGCTACAGATTTTAATAGAGCCTGATTTTTAACTGTAAGTAGTCAAGGTGTGTACAGTCAAAGGCTTTTCTGTTTTCTGTCAGAACTGTATTTCTGCGTCTTTCTTAAAATTTTTATTCCACCATATCCTTTTGCCTGGTTGATAAATGCAATTATTGCTGACAGAAGCTGGGTCAAGAGCAAAAGACAGAAAGAACATACGATTACAGCAGAATTAAGGCATTTGACAACCTTACTGCCTAGAGAAAATGAAGCAATTTACCCTAAATGAGCTGATAAATTTGTCCTCTGGATTGTGGAAGCTCAAAAATATTTCTAGCAATAAATAGAAATGCTCCCCTATAGTGCACTTTTGATTACTAAATCTCCCCAGAAAAACTCACCAAATACAGTCACTGATCATTTCCTTTGGTCAGTAAATGCAGCTTCTGAGAGGTTCTTGCCTAAGCATAAGCCTACTTAATTGTTATTTATACCTTTTAAGATACAGGGACTCATCTGACAGACCATTAAAAGATGGCTACTAAAATTTTCCAATTTCAAGATTAAAAACGCCATTATAAAGGCATAGCTCTGGGAAAAAATCGTATTTTTAGACGAAAACACAACTAGGACTTAGATCACAGGAAAGAATGTAGTGTTTAGTTCCTACGAGAACAGATATTTAGAAAACATGTAAGCATTAAACATACTTTTTTTACAGTCATTTTGAGGCACTCCACAAATCTGAGGATCAAATTTATATTAAATACAGCAAACATTACATACCTCAACAGCTGGAACAATGTCTATGCCAACTGTAAGAAATTCTTCAAACTTCAAAAATGGATTAAAGCAGCTACCAACATCAAGTAATCTGATCTTTCCCAAGGAGTGAAGGAACCTAAGGAGCAGCAAGAATTAAGTTTTATTAAATGTAACTTTTAGAGCTATATTCTGAGTTACAATTTCAGATAACTAATGCAAAAGATTCTCACAGAACACCACAGTAGTGACTAAAAGAAATGAATGCCTTACTTCAGTCACTGAGATACCTAAAGAACCAAGCTCCATCAGTAAAAGCAGATGGTCCTCAAGCAGAAGAGTTTTGTTCAGAGCACCAGTAATACTATTAACTTGTGCACTTGTAGTAAGTAAATAAAATGGCAAATTGTGGGTCCACTAGACAGGCTTTCTCATATGGTTTTGTGTTTCTCACTTAACTTTTTTTGTGGTATTTACTAATTTTGAAGTCACACTAGACACCAGAGTTAAAATTTCATGAGTTGAAAAGGGAAGCTGAGAACAACTACATAAAGTGCATCATTTACAGGGCTGCAATCTAAAAAAATTCCATGATGATTTGTAACATCTTAGAATATCCAAAATCCATAAACAGAGGCAAACAAAGTTACAGCTTTCACAGGGAGTTCACAGAGAAGAGAATAACCTTCCAGAAAGCAAATGTTTTTTGCTTCAAGTTTCTGTAGCCATAACCAGTTGGCATCTCCAAAATACCTACTTCTCAGCACTGTAACTCTTAGGTCAGATTCCTCAGTGAGACTGTAACTGTAATCTACATGACAATCATGGAGCCAGTGACTCTGTTAGAAATGTACTCTTGTTGAATTCATTGTTAATCATCTTCAGCTCCATGCCTCCTAATGATTTTCAGTCAAGGCAACATTAACAGCATGGGAACTACTTTGCTACTGTAAGCAATCTCCAAGCACATCTTGAATCCACTGTTCTTAAATGCATTCGTGTGCAGGTAGAAAAACAAAATGTGAGTAGGTAAATGATAAGAAACTGTAAAAGAAGTGGACGTCATCTGGAAAACAAGTGCATTTTAAATACATCCCACAATTGTTTTATTTAAGAACTTGTCACTGCCCACAGCAGGGTGGTTGGAACTAGATGATCCTGAAGGTCCCATCCAACCCAAACAGTTCTATGATTCTAACTTGATTAAATGGACTCCAGCTCTTGACTATTAGCTCCCTTAAAAATGCATCAATGCATTCAACGAGGTGCTGTACAGGTGACATTTTCTCTTGGAAGTAGATAAAAATAGAACAGTTGCATGACCATAAGAAAAGTCACTTGATCTCTGAAATTAATCACTTCCTGTGCTGATTGCCTTTTTTACAGTTTGAAATTACTGTATTATTTATCAAGCATGGGAGGGGAAATAATTCAAGAGCCTTATGCTGCTGCCAGAAGAGAAGAACAAATATATACACCTGGTTCCGAGTGGTAACACTGCTAGGCCTCAAACCTTTCATAACATCCACACCTAAATACACCCAACGGGAAGATGTAGCTGTCTGAGATACATAAGAAAGAAGGAATGATAGGTTATACTTTCAGAGGTCAAATCAGTATCTGAAAGAATCCACAGCAAAATGGTTATGATTTTTACCACTAAGGATAAAAAGAAAGACTGTTTAATTTGACAGAAAAAGAAGAGAAAGAATACTCAGAGAAAGCAAAGGGGGGGACTGATTTATTGAAGGGAGGAGCCTTTAAACAGCATGTAACAGCCACTTTTATCTCGCAAAACTGAGTCACTTTGATGTCCAGCTTCACAGCAGGTGCAGTTGTAATGTTTCTAATTACATGCAGAGAACTCATTCTGGGATGGAAGAAGTACTGTGGACAAGTGGAAAGGCTTACTTTTCATATAGATGAAAGGAAAGAAAAGGACTGCTCCCATTAATTACTTTTGAGAGACTCAACTTTATTCTGGCAAAGAGGTGAGCAACATGAGCAACTGGAACTGGGTTCATCAACGTAGCTGACATTCTGATCTGCAGTAAACTTTGCACTTCTGGTTCCTATATTTCTCACCATCACTTTTAAGAGCTGTCTGAGTGCCTACTTCTCTTCACATCTCCCAGCATCTTTTTTACTACCTGTTGGACTTACTATTACCAAGCAAAGTACAGTCTCACTACAATGGCTTGTAAGGTAAGTTCAGAAAGAGCTCCTACCTGTTTTTAATATTATTTGAGAGAGGATTATGGGATGAACAGAATTACTGTCTTTACACTACCAGGATAAAACAAAGAGTCACAGGCTTAGTCATACTGACAGACAAACCCACAACTCTTATTTGTAGTGTTATACGGCCAGAATGGGGTGACAGTCTTTAAACACTGTGTGTAGGTTCCCTCATACCCCTTTGTACCAAGTTTGAGACTTCACTACTAGATCAGTGTAGACATGATAAAAAAGCATTTCAGGAGAGATGGCTGCTTTGTGTAATACACAATCCATTTTCTTTCTGATAAACTCTGTAATTTCTTCTATAAGGCAGCAAGAAAGAAACTGAATTTTGATTTCTCTGGGCAACTTAGACCAGTTATGCCTTGCTGTTGAAGGTCTGTACAGCTACTAATAACCTTACGATCATTTGTAGCTTACTCACGTAAATATTATAAAACTTGCCTTTGCCAGGTATGTTTTTAGGGGTCTGTATATTTTTAAAGTTTTGAGAATGAAAAGAAAAATCATCAGCACTCACTATACTAACAAATACTTTTAAAGTAATTTATAAAAATTCTCTATTAACTCCTTTCTGTACACATTAGTCAGACCAAAAGGGAAGGCTACAAACAACAGGTAGCAAGCAGGCAGGTGAAGTTAGCTTTGCAACAGCCAATATTAACTGCAGAAAGTAAGAAGACAGAGAGAGCAAAGAAATGCAAAGAGAGAGCTAATGCTTTATCCTAACAATGCCTCCCACTGGTAGCCAGCTTTAAAGCTTGTATGATTATCAAACCTATTGATTTAAACAAACATGAGAGACACAAAAGACAGTGGCTCCTAAGGACAGACACACGTACTAATAACATTAGTAACACGTCACTCTCTCCCTAACTGATACTACATTTAGCTTCAAGTAAGTGCTGATCACAGCAGACATGCTACAATAATGAGGAAAAAAATCTCTTTACACAACAGAAAAAACACTATTGCAGGAGTTCTAAGAACTAATCTATAACGAATATGAAACAAATCACAAGTGTATTTTTTATAGAGTCTATGCTTATGCATTCATTATTTCACTGTGATTGCAAAATACGAATTTTTTTCCATCACACATGGAATAGCCACAAGCATGACCCGTGTTATTTAGGAAAAAAAAATGGAGGATGGGACTTCAGAAATAATAAAGTTAGCCCTGGATGCCAAAAATAAAATTCTTACATGAGTGAAGGTCACAAACAAAATTAAAACTGTTGTTTGGAAAATACCTCAAGGATACTACAAGTTCTGCAAAGCCAGTCATCAGAAAGCTAGCACATTAAAAGTTAAGGGTTGTAATTCCAAATTGCTTTTGAAGTGTGTAATTGGAATCAAGAGTTTCTCTGCAATTATTTATGAAGAGAAAGTTTTAAGTACTCTGATATTTACATTTGGCACTTAGTACTTACATAAGCAATTGACTTTTCAACAGTGCTGAACAGCCATTAGATTCTTAACTTAATTAACATCTCCCTTATTTCACCTCAAGGTTTAATATAAATTGCTTTGCACACCAATGACATATTAAAGTGAAATTGCTCTAGCACTTGAATGAAGATGACTAAGTTGTCATTCTCACGCAATTTTTTTTTGGCATTCAACAAAATATACTACAACATAAACAGCTCTTGAAATGTATATATTCACATGAAAATGCCCTTTCTTAACTATTAAAAATACATCAGACTGATCTAACATGATATGGGGAAAAAAATGTTGGGGTAAGTTTTAACAGTCAAAAAAGGGGAAAAAAAGTCTGAAAAACAAGTAAAACTTACTCTTCTGTCATAGCTTCATGATTTGTCAAGCCAAAGTTAGGCAAAGGATCTTCAATCTTGGGAGTCTGAGGAACATTTAAAGCTGGAGTGGTCTTAGAAGCAAGAAGTGCTCTTTTTTCATCTTTCTCAAGTGCTTTTCTTTTTCCACCATTCTGAAAATATTCTCGGCATACACTGAAAAGACAGAAAGAAACATTCCCCAGGAAAACTGAATGCTCTTGTTAGTTATTACTATAGCTAAGACACATACCAGAGGTTTAAGAGATACAAGTGCAGTCAGCTTTTAAACAAATCTGGATTTTATTTCAGCTTTGGTAAATCAGCTTTAAAAGAGGTATGATACATCCAGCAACACACTTAAAGTTGAGTGGTGGGTTGTTGGGGTTTTTTCTCCCCAAATTATGCTGTAAGTCACAGCTGAGTAAACAGATTCAAAACATTTTTATCTGGATAGACTTTTAAATTAAGACAGCAGAAGTCTAGTCAGAATATTGCAGAAGGTAAACTTCACTTCAGCTTAGCTCTCCACTATAGTGCGAAGAGTTATCAAGTAGCTCCCTGTAAATACAAGGTTTTGAAATTTGTGTCTTGCTGGCACATAAGATGAGGAAAAAGAAACATAACCCAGATTTATGTGCAAACTTACGTCTACCAGTTTTTAATGTTAATTGAGTTTGCCTGGGTATATTTTAAGTAACAAACAGTAGATGTACTATTGTGAAAGACTTATTTTAGCTTTCAGTTTTTCCTCGTATTTACTTATTTTTCTTATAGAAACCAGAACAAAATAATCTAATCATACCTGAACAGAAATATTAGCCAGTTTAAAGAAATTAATGTTACAAAAAAAGTTAAAATAGCTGTTGTGTACTTTAACCAGTAGTCAGCATTAGTATATGAGAAGCAAGCACTATGTTCAAGAATAACTGAATTTCACCCACAAATATAACTAGAACTGGAAAAAAAATTGTTGCTGTGAAATTAAAAAGCCAGACTTGCCCTGCACGATCCAGTTTTTTTAATTAAATGTGCCAGCCAAGTATTGGCATGGAAATTTTAACAGAAATACTACTTGTTTGAATAATGTTTTCCTAACAACCCATTTTTATGATGCTTTCTTGAAATTCACTCCATTTTCCTCTAATAAAACTGCAGAGGTTTGAAGGAAACATTCCAGAAAACATAAATTCAAGTGCAGTTTAATAATATCTTATACAAAGCAGGCTCAAGATAATGACACTTCCCATCACAGATTTAAGAATGGACATGCTAGTATAATGTTGCATTTAAATCACAAATAGTGACAAGGACACTTGGAATACACAGGGCTTATCTAAGGTTTGGTGATATTTTAGGCATCAAATATACCCAATCTCTTCATCATGTAAGATGTGAAGGACAATGAAAAAAAGTCATTGGAGTGGCATTGAGTTTCTTAGATGGAAACATACACAAACACATACAGATAGAAGTCCCTTTACTCCAAGATATGTACGAAAGAAGCACCTTGAGTCAGAAATGTGTAATCACAGAATGGGTCATGTTCGAAGGGACTCCAGTGGGTCATCTGGTCCTACCTCCCTGCTCAAGCAGGGTCATCCCAGAGCACATGGCACAGAACTGCGTCCAGAGGGTTCTGGAGTATTTCCAGTGAGGAAGACTTCACCTCTCTGTGCAGTCTGTTCCAGTGCTCGGTCACATCCACAGTGAAGAAGTTCTTCCTCATTTTCAGGTGGAACTTCCTGTGCATCAGTTTCTGCCTGTTGCCTTTTGTCTGACCGGCTGGCATGACCAAGCAGAGCCTGGTCCATCCTCTTTACACCCTCCCTTCAGATACTCATAGGCATTGATGAGGCCCCCTCTTAGTTGTCTCTTCTTGAGAGCTCCCTCAGCCTTTCCTCAAAAGAGAGATGCTCCAGTCCAGGCTGCAATACTACCAGACATACAGAGTGAAAAATCATAGCAACTCCATCTATTAGAGACAGCATGTATGGAAAGACAACAATTCTAAAATTAACTAAGTATAGGGAGCCAGCCACTTGAATTAGCAGGAAAGAGATTATAAAAAGATCAATAAACAAAAGAGAACCCCAGAAAAAAACACTTGAATTCCTGCTGGTATGCTGAATAAAGTATTTTTACACATTGTATATTGTATAATTTATTTATAAACGTGATAAATTTAGAACTATTTAGTTCTGTGTATCAATTAGTCAAAGAAATGAAACTTGAAAAGAAAAATCTTTCTTGTCAGTTTATCAGTTACTGCACCACTTTGTTAGCACCCTGCAGTCTCTTTATTTTTATTCTTTTATTCTCATTACATCTCTTAAAACATCCAGAATCAATGGTAGTTTAAGTAGTGTTGCACTGATGCTTAAGACAGGAGAGAATTCACAGCCTTGGAAGAATGGGGTCTTTTTTTTCCCTCAACTATTCATGTTATCAACCTTTTCACTCCCTAGAAGCTGCTATGCTACCCAGCTTAACACGTAATGAGCACAGGAGAACCACCTACTTGTAAAGTGCGAATTCCTCTTGTCACTGAGAAGCCATTTCTTCCTCATTCTTGATACTGATGCAAATGTATATTTTTTCCATCCTTGTACCCCTATCGTGTCAACTGAGTTCTTGTAATTCTACATTCTTCGTAACAGACCTTCCTCATGTGCACGTAAAACACTATCAAAGTCAACCACAAGAAGAAGTATCTCCTACTTCTGTGTCTTCCCTGGCGGACAACTGGCCAGTGCCACAGGAAGGCCCAAGAATGGATAAAATTCTTCACATTCAGATCCCAGGCTCTACAAACTGGTGCAGTACCACAAGGTACCAAAAACCCCCAGCCAAATCCATCCAACCCAAACAAAAAAACCTCAAATCATACTGCACTTCATAGCCACTGAGGGTCATCTCCCCTTTACGCTTTTCTGACATCACAGTCGTGCTGGCATGATTACTACATGTTGCCCTTTCAGCTCCTGAGCTCTCAGAGGAGTTGTCTATGTACTCCTCCTGTGGAAGTGACCCTCACACCTCCTGTGGGGTAACAGCGAGCACAGGGGGACTCACTGCACTGGTAGTTAGCAGAGATAATGCATTCTGTAGTTTACTCCATGGTAACTTGCTGATATTTAACTTCACAGCCATTAAAAGCCATCATTGATCACGCTGGTTTTGAGTATACAGTTATGTAAGACTCTACATTTAACAATTGTCTCAAGTAAGGGACAGAGCATCTCAATTGTCTACAAAGCGAAAATTAAGGAATCTATTCTATAATTCTAAAAACTGACATGGCTCCATTTTTAACTGACAATTAAACATTCAGTCTCTGATGACACAATATTAGCTCTACAATTAACATGCTTGCGAAGAATTGTGCAATGTAAATGCTACCTGAGCTGACACTTGCTACAGTTCACACAAACTGTGAAATAAATATTTCAGGTCTAAATTGTTTCAGTTTCTTAGATGAGAGACAGGTTAGGTTTCAGGGTGAAGTGTACAGTTCATGTCTTTGCTTTAAAAAAGAAATCAAAAAATCAAATCTTTGTATTTCCTCAGTGAAACTTATTTTCCATACTTCAAATCTCACATGGTAAACAACCTGTTCAATTGACTCCCCTGCTCTGTCTGCCATTTGGGTTGAACACGTAAAGGAATTCTCAGAAAAAGCCAATATGAATTCATATGATTTTGTTAATACCCTCCAGCAATAAAAGAGAAGCTTTGTTTTCAAAAAGAGTGACTAAATCCACGAGTTTCAATAGAATTTAAAATGAAAAAAAATAAGGGGGACATTGCCAAGAAACATTGTATGAAATGTAAAAGCCATAACAGAATTGTTAATTCTTCTCCTCAAGTAATAATGAACAACTAAATTAAAGCTGGTGTGGTCAACTTTTATCATGGCAAAAAGCAGTTTCCGATAGCTGTAATCAATGAGGATTTCAAGCCCCCAGTTTTATTGCCTGACTCTTTCCTTCTGCTTTATAATGAGGAAAAGCTGAGCTTGACTCATGTTCCTTAGAATATTTACTAACCAAAACCTAATACTGAAGATGGCTTTCAGTGAGGGTACAGAGTATAACAAACTTCCCTTCAGAACCGAAGAATGTCTGGACTTCTCATCATGGTTCCTGTCTGCAAAACACATCACCCCTCCTATCACACATGAGGAACAAGTTTATGAATGCCCAGTCTCAGAGCTGCTAGCCTGAAAAAAAATAAAATTGCAAATGCTTCTACAGGTTTAACCCATCCACCTTCCAACATCCAAAGTGAAGGGAGGGAGAAGTCTCAACTGCCCTTGTACACATTAATCACACATAGAAGAGCAGTCGTATTTCCTTTGGACTAAAAATATTTCATGATTGTCATGTGCACCCAGCTGCAGATTAAGGACACAGAGTGTTCAGCATTGGTGAGAACACCAGGTTTCTCAATGTAAAGTATCATAATTTTTTATCAGCATAATTGTATTTTTTTAAACTTCAAGTTGAGAAACTAGTATATAATACATTTTTCCACTTTGATATTTGGTCTCAGTTCTAGGTGTTTGAGACATTTTCCTTCTAAGAAACGCAACTAGATCTGTAATCATGTGTTTCTCTTGTGCTGTGTCCACCCCAAGCCAGTTTCTGGAGGCAATATCTTTTATTGCCAGAGGATTCAAAGAACTTGAAAATAGTCAGCAGTTATCATATGATCATTGCTCTAATTAGCTCTAGTGTTCAACAAACAAATACACTCTTGTCAAAACAAAGCAGTCATAGAATCATAGAAATATCCTGAGTTGGAAGGGATCCATCATGGTCACTGAAATCCAACTCCCGGCCCTGCAGAGAACAGCCCCAAGAATCACACCATGTGCACAAAAGTGTTGTTCAAACACTTCTGGAACCCTGTGAGGCTCGGTGTTGTGACCACTTTCCTGGGGAGCCTGTGCCAGTGCCCAACCACCCTCTGGGGGAAGAACCTTTTTCTAATATCCAGCCTAAACCTCCCTTGACACAAGTTCAGGCCATTCCCTCGGGTCCTGTTACTGGTCACCACAGCAGAGAAGCTTATCTTAAAAACGTGAAGAGACACAGCAGAGATCAGGGTCTTCCCTTCCTCTTCCCCTCAAGAGGAAGTTGTAACTGCAATGAGGTCTCCCCTCAGTCTTCTCCAGGCTGAACAGACCAAGTGACCTCAGCCACTCCTCACACAGCTCCCCTTCAAGTCCCTTCACCTTCCTTGTGGCCCTCCTTTAGATGCTCTCTAATAGTTTTATATCTTTTTTCTATTGTGGCACCCAAAACTGCCCCCAGCACTGGAGGTGAGGCTGCCCCAGTGCAGAGCAGGGCAGGACAATCCCCTCCCTTGCCCGGCTGGTGATGCTGTGCCTGATGCCTCCAGGACAGGGGTGGCCCTCCTGGCTGCCAGGGCACTGCTGACTCATGTCCAGCTTGCCATTGACAAGGATCCCCAGGTCCCTGCAGCACTGCTGTCCAGTATCTCATTCCCCAGTCTGTCCATATATCCAGGGTTGCCCCATCCCAGGTGCAGAATCTTGCACTTGTCTTTGTTAAAATTCATACAGTTGGTGATTGCCCAGTCCTCTAATTTGTTGAGATCCCTCTGGAGAGCCTGTTTGCCTTCAAGGGAGTTAACAGCTCCTCACAATTTAGTATCATCGGCAAACAATGTGTTTAACAGCAAAAATTAAGATTGTCATATAAATGTGAACACTGAACATTGTCTTTTCCCATTTTAAATGGTTCCCCTCCTGCTGTTTCTGCCACCTCCCTCAGTTCCATTCTCCTTGCAGTGAATTGCTCGACTAATCGCATTCATCAAAAAAACCTGCAAAATGGCGTTGAAGGGACTTGCAAACACTCATTCATTCAATCTTTGGATTCAACAGGATCAGCTTTCCAGTTCTAGCAGAGATCTGCTATTCTCAAAGATCCTCTAATACATTACTTAGCCTTCTCTTCTTTTGACTAGACAGCTCCAGTTTCTAGAAAAGAACACCAAGGCTTTGTGGAAAAAGATAAAAGATTTTTGATAATTTATCTTTCTTGGAGTTGAGCTGCTGTTTATTATTTTTCAAATGCAGTGGCCAAGGTGATATTTTGGCTAAGAGCAATGCTAAATAAAGTCAGAATAGTACTTCACAGATCTTGTGGACAATCTCATTAACACAATCAAGTATGATATTTGCCTCTACTGCAAAAGCATCCCATGACCACTTCATATTCAGTTTATGGCCTGCTTCAGAATCCAAATGGTTTTCTGAAAAACTGACACAACCAATTATTCCCTGGCCTTTATTTGTACAGCTGATATTTAATATAGTTGATAATGTTTAGTATAGTTTACAACTGTATGAACTTTAATTCTGTCCTCAGAGTGACAACTCCTCTCTCTTTGGTCTCATTTCCAAATTTAATAAATATACTTTACACTAGCAGACTGCTAATAAAAGTATTGGTTAGTTATGGATACAGGGACAAACTTTGACAGAATCCTTCCCAGTAAATCACATTTTTAAGATAAGCTTCTCACATTTATTCTCTGCAATTTTTTCCAAACAGTTCTGTACTCACCTGTCATTAATTTCATCAGAACTGTATTTCTTTGCTCATTAAATAGTCAAAAGACTTTTTTTTAAAAATGCAGGTCTAGATAGTGTTTTGTCATGATAATTAGAAGAGCAGATTTTATTTTTTGCTCTTTAAAAAAAACAGTCAAGTCAACACAAGTCAACACTGAGGCAGAAGCAACAGAAAGAAGCAAACCTGCTGGTCTGGCTTATTCTGTTCTAACTAGAACCAGAACAGGCTGGCATTCATTGTCCATACAAAGGTTCATCAGTCTATCTATGCCAGCAAAAATTAAAGAGTTACAAAAATTATTCAGGGTAAACAGCATCTTATGCTATTTTGGTTTTTTTAAGTTTTGTGTTGTAATATAAATGAAAGAGAAACAGAAGTGTTAATTTGCAAATACCACTTGCTACTCACATTCAATTTTCTAACTATATATACAGGAAGGAAGGAAGGAACAGTTGAGTGTTGCCCAGGCTTTTTACACCACCACTCAGGGGATCATTAACCTGGATCTGAAAGCGGATAAAGTTTTAATCCCTCTTCCCCCATCCCTCTCCCCAGCTAACAGTTCTATAACATTGCCCTAAAACAATAAACAAAACTGGCCCCATACAACTCAGCATATGGCCACTAGCACAGTCTGTCATGTACTGCTTTCCATCTTTTATGGTTTCTATAGTCTGGATACATGTTCTTTAAATCAACACTAATGAAGAAGTAAAACAGTAAGTTTTATGTCATCTGGTTTAAGAATTAACGTCAGAATTTTTCCAGTGTCTTCAACTAAATAGCTAGAAAGACTGTTGAAAGAAAAGCAAAATTGTTATTCTTGATGCTGAGAAGTACACATAGCTTCTCTAGTAGTTATTCTACACTATCTGATTTATTTTATCAGATCCTAAGAGAATACAAGGAAAATGAAGGAAAGCACAAATACCCACGAAGTCTTTTGTACTTTTTTTTCCCTTTTAACTAATGGAAAAAAACACTTCTCAGTTTCAGATCTCTGAAAAGATCTTTGTTCAAATTAAAACAAAACTCAGTCTCTCCTTTCTTCAGGAGGGATACACTAGTGGTTCCAAACTATTTTCAGCATTCCACTCACAAATTAAAATTCATCTGATATGAAACAGCCACGTTCCTGCTGTCATGGCAACATAGTAATAAGCATTGAGCAAAAGCTTTCACTTAAGTCTCATTCAAGTTCTCTTGCGTGCAGTTCTGCACCCAGGCACGAGGAGGAGTAACAACAATGGAACCTGCCACCTGTCTGGCACATCTCTGGGCCCTGTGAAAGGGAACAAAAAGTAGCAGAACACAAAGTCAATCTGATATGTTCTGGTATTTAGCAGCCCAGGCCTCGGTATAATCTGAGACACACAGAAGTGAAAAGTACCCTCTCTTTTTCTACTAATATAAAAACTCCTGATCCCTTGACTTTGCAGGCTGAAAAGCTATGTGCTTTATCTGAAGCTTTATACCAAGACAGAGCATTTTAGCGTCTCTTAGTGGGTTGATTCTCTTCCTAATATGAGCTCAGGCTGCAAAGCTCTAAACATTTACTTCAATGTTTACTTTATAAATGATCTATAACAGAAATCAAGTCAGAGCCCAACACCTTCAATATACAAGTCATTAACTGTCCTCCCCTGTCCACAAGAAACATTATCCTGTCCTACAGGGTAACAGACAAATTTTCCACAAGCTAAGGGATTACTCTTAGCAGAAATTAAAGTAAGTGCACACAGCTCTACTGAAAATGTTTCACATATTAGCTGACAATCAAATTGTAAGAAAATATCAAGCAATGTTCCATGGAATCTGCTCTGGGTCCAGTACAACTATTTTTTTCACAGATAGCCTGAACTGCGGAACAGTCAGTTTCAGTTCCTTATAAGTGATCTGAGAATGATGCCAAACCAGGGTAGGGTGGGAGGAAGACACTGCAAGAAATCACATTATTAGAATTCAGCATGATTCAAGGGAGCGTAATGTAGAGAAGAGAAATACAAATATCAGCATTTCCACAGAAGTAATGAACAGCACAAATAGAAGTAAACAACTATCAGCTCAGGAAGCTTGTAACACAGAAATAGGCACCTGGGGATCACAAGTGAGCGGAAGTCAGTGCCACGCCAATTATCAAAAAACAAAATAAGCACACAAACAAACAAAACCAACAAAAACCCGCAAACAACAAAATCCAAAATCAACAAAATACCAACCCCCTACCAAACAAGGTCAACAGCATAAATGAGAGTCTACTGCAACCTCAATAAAATCTCATTTTTTTATTTATCCCTGACAAAGCCATTGAAATGCTCTGTCCATTTTGGGGCTTAGTTCTCTATAACTGAGTCACTTCTCATGTAATTGCAATAAAGATACACAAAGCATGTCCAGAAAGGCGTCTGTAAAGAAACACTTAACTATGATGGATTTTTTTCTAAGCTAAAGGATAAAACATTGGTAAGTAAAGGAATGACTTTCAAATATTTAAGAGTTTATGCTAGGGAAAAAACCCTATCTTGTTATTTCTTGCTCCATTTCCAGAAGCCACGGAACAGCTCAAGCTGCCACCAAGATCAACTGCTTCATAGTCAATTTCCTCTTCTCTTTTTTATTTTATGAGCACAAGAGAATTTAAATTTCACAATACCACATCTACTGTTCTTTGCTGTCTTTTGCTCAGCACTTTGCAACACTCACCTGCAGGACCTATAAAGTGGCACATAAGACCACTTTTTGGTTTTCTGAAGTCATTCCCTTCCCAATGGCAAGACCACTGATACACTCTCTTCCCATTTAAATCTCAACAGCATTTTGTTTTATTGTGTACAGATTCCATAGTATGTCTTGGATGCCAACTGTACCCAGGAATTGAATGACCAACATTTCTCCTCTTTTTAGTATTTATTTTCCTCAACGATTGAAATAGTTTAACTCCTCATTTCATGACTTTACAGTTCAGATAGCCCAACAAAAACTAGATGTTTATGACTAATAGGAATTTTAGAGTTTTCAATACATTTAAAACAAGTTTCACAGTGGTTAGTCTGTCACAGGAGATTAAGAATTGAAAATTAAGTACCAGAGATTTGCATTTAGAGATCAAACACTATTATATGTACAAATCAAACTAAACCCCTGAAAATTAAACTTGAGTTACACTCACTGCGTTTACTCAGGTTCAAAACCATGGAAAATTACTTCATAGGTTAATCTGCAAACAGATTCAGTATTTGAGTATTTCAGAAAATTGTTTGTTGAAAATACTTCAAAAAAGGATCACCTAATAAAAAAAACAGTTCATAAGCTATTTCCTTAGTAAGCTGGAACACTAAGAAGGTATTTCTTTCAGAAAGCAATAAATTATTAGCATGCTATACGACAAATGTTAAATATTGGCAAAAAGTAAAAAACACTTAAGCTTTGTATTATAAATAATTGCAAGTAGAAGCATGCAATTGCGTGTTTCAAATACATTATTTACCTGCAACACCATTCAATTCGGCCTTCCCCTTCACAAGTTTTTGCCCAGTGATTATCTGCAAGGTTTTTCATTGCCACAGCATATTCACACAGAGTTTCCTCATCCTCACAGTGCTCACGCCAGATCTTATCAAAGTCTCCCACTAAACAAAACAAAACAAAAAAATTGCACATCAGATACAAAGTCTCTCATTATCTTCATGGCAAAATCCCCATCCAGTTAAAAAGTTACATAATGCACCAAGAGATTACTTTACCTGCACATAACAAAAACAAGTTCCCCTTTCTCTAGTCATAAACACAAAATCCCAAGTTTTGGAGCAGGAAGGGGCTATCAGGTACTTGAGAAACTAGAAATATCAGTATACGGATTTTGTTCAGTTTGTTCTGTGAAATTAAAGTCCCTGGGAAGATTTGCTTTCAGGTTTCTGTGCATGAACATTAACAGGACAAACATTTCAGAAATGAAAGATTTAAAGGTTTCTACTCGTGTTCACATCCATGGCAAATACTGTGGATGATGTTACATGAAAAAGCCATGAAAGTTTAACCCAGAATATAGGTTTCTTTGGGTACATGGGAAAAGAAAAAGGAATTCAAACCCTCACTGATTGCTGTCTAATCTAGCCAGTGCCAGTAAATTAGCTTCTAGGGGATAGTACTGAAGAATCAAACCAATTATGATCAGGAAATCTCAGACAAACTCCTCTGCTGATCTCTAGGGACAGATTTACTTCCATGCTCCTCACCTTGCTGAAAAGAAGTCTTGCAGGTTAAGTTCTGGCACTTTAAAGTAAGTAAACATAATTATTTTCCTTATTTGCTCCTAAGTATCCACTTCTCCTAGCCTGCTTTACATAATGTACTGCTAAACAAAAACAAGAGAAGTGCTAGTCATGGCTAGCCCCAATTCCTATACAGCATGCAAACCCTTGGTGTACCTTACTGAAAGAATATTTCTGCCCTAAGAAAGATGCTTTCCTGATATGATGTTCATTAATTTCTTTTGTGTTTCTTAATCACAAATGCGTGCACACATTTAGAATATATGTCAATCTGCAGAATAAAAAATATGTACCAATTTTGAACTTACAAGCTAATAGAGCTAAAAAAAAGTTTTCAAGAACACAGCTATATTTTAAGCTTCAACTCGGACAAACAACACACTTTTCACAACATGGCTCCATCTTGTAGCATCTTTCTATTAGAAGGAAATACTTTAAAAGTGTATCAGCCATAGGCTAACAATTAATGTCTGTTAAAGCCTGAAAGTAGCTTACAATATGACCTGTCCTCAGACCAGTAAGAGATTTCTGTTTCTAACACACTTATGGCAATTTCTTTGATGTACTTTGTCTTAATGAGCAGTAAATGAAGGATTTTTTCCAGTGACAACCTTTTTATTTTTTCCCTCCTGTGCAAAGAAGCAACAATCCTCACCTCATTTATCCTCCACGTACAGAAAGACTGGCCCTGATGGACGAGCATAGAAGTATACTTAAAAGATTTAAATCAACCATCCAGGTTAGTCCCTACTGAGGTTTGGTTTAGGGATGTCATAGCAATTTTCAGAAATAAGCATCTAGTACACTTGTACAATCATCAAAGTGAGTCATGTTTAAAATTAGGTGTTTATACTCCCTTGTGTGAGATGGCAGATGCGATGGAAGGGAAGGGAGTGGCCACAATTTAATGTTATCAAAATGGGGAAGCTGTGCAAGAAATCATGTATTCTACTTGCTATTCAACAAGCATATATGAGAAATTTATTACACTGGACAAAAAAAAAGGGTATAATACTGAATGGCACCCCTCATTATTTTCCAAATGATCCAAGTTCAGAGAGGTGTGCTTTATAAGAAATGGTACCAGCAAGGTCACCAGCTGACCACCATGGCAGAGAAAATGCCCAAGTTGCAGCCAAGTCCCCTCAGGGGTTTCTGCTAAAATCTGTGGGGCACTTTTCCAGAGCTTTCAGGAGAGCCTTCTGTAGAAATGAACACGCAGAACAGAACATACCCTGCTGACAAAAGAGAGCAGAAAATGGCATCAACAGCGGCCTACCAGCACAGGGGGCAAAACAAACAACTCCTAGCAATCTGTATTTCTTGTGTCGAAGTGCAGAACCTATACAGCACCAAGCCAGAAAGCACTAGCAAAGTTTGAAGTGATTCTCAATAGCAAATTAATTCTGGTGCAACTTAGATAAAGTGTCGTAGTTTCTCTGACACAATACTCTGAATCTTACTGCATGCTCCAGACAACTGTGAAATGCTTTGAACACTTGCAGTTGCTAAAGATTTGTCTGAATACACAGCCAATTAGAAAGGTGAAAAGTAATGAATGAACATTTATTGAAGGAAAATATCACAAATACAAAATCCAAAGTTCATTACTGTTCTTTTATTTCACTACTTCATCTCGTCTATCCTGAAGCAATTATTCTATTTCCAAATACCCCTTTTCCTTAAAACTCAAGAAATAAGACAGATTGGAAAGAAGAAATATGCAAAGACCAGATGTTCTTAACTAGCCTACCCTTAGTAACAGCAAAGTAGTGATGCCTTCTAACATCGAATACTGCTCTCATAGCAGCTGCTCTGATTTCCTTCTGAACAAGGCATAGATTTGCACTTCTCCTTGGTAGTCAGATGAGGGTTAAAAGCATCCACAGATAAGGGATCTTAAATTGAAATACATAGCAACAGACCCAGAGCTGACTACCAGCATGCTGGGACATGAACTTTGGGTTACAACAGAGCTGCCTATAAAAGCAACAGCTTCTTGGCTCTGAGCTGATAAGAAAATAAAATTGAATTATATAGACAATGAAGAGAGAGATGCAGAATAAAAGTGAAAAATTCATCACAAAGTAATTCCGTCACACATCCTATATTAAGTCAATTCTGTGAGCACTTCTGGTTTATTTTCATTTACCAATACAGAGATACAGAAAATGTCTACGTGGACAGATACAGCCTTGCTTTTGTATGAGGAACACTGAAATAGAGGAAGGAAGAAGACAGATGAAACAAGGAAAGGACAAACTTCTACAAGATCACAACTGACAGAAGGAAGGTAAATGTGGAACAACTTCTGGCTGTTCCAAAAATATGAGACATTCAGAAAAAGCATCTTAAAAGAAAAAAAAAAGTTATTTCCTCATAAAATGTATAACTAAGCTTAAAGTTCATGAAGTTTGTGCAGCTGGGCAAACCATGGGAAGAAAATCCATGACAAACTCCATATTCAAAGATGAGATATCTAACTCAGGAGCTCCTAGACCACAAAATCACCGAAAGACAGAATGGTAAGCAAGCACACAGCGATACTCCAGCAGCATTTTTCATTTATTCTTGTCTAAGCATCTGCTGTTGACCCACTGTCAATACTGATTTTGATATGATGCCCATTTCTCTACCCTTTCATGATTCCGAACTCCAAACAACTGCAGATAATGGGTCACGTTAAGGCACTGGCACCATTGTGCAGGGCCTTTCAAAGAGTCTGGGGTCTAATTTCCTCTAAGCAAGTAGCATGGCAGTGAATTGTTTTGTGGTGGTTTTTTCTCCCCCCATACTTTAACATAGTGAGCTTTGAGAAGACACAGACAGGCACATTAGATATAGGAAATTTAAATCCAGAATCATGCTCCAATACTGAGCTGAAAATGCAAACAGTCCTTCCTATCTGTTGAGATTTTGAGATAGCGACTACAGTAAGTCTTGTAGCATTCAATTTCAAACTGATATCCAGAACATAGAAAAGTTATGTATTCTTTTTTCAATCAATACATTATAATCCACCATGTTCTGATTTTTCAAGCAACACATTATAATCCAGGTGCAAATATGGCATTAACTCTATACTAAATACTTATTTATGAATCAATAAAGTTTTGCTTATGTAACCAAAAAGGCAGTAAAATATGCAGGAAGGTTTCACGACAAAACTAGTAGTTACTAGAGAAATAAGATACATAAAGTCTTCTGTTAAGCAATCAGTAACACTGTAAATTAAACAGAAATTTGTGGGAGGCTAATCTAATAGAAAAAAGGCTTGAAAAATGTCTTGAATCTTTGATCACATATTAATATTTGATTTTGTGTATTAAACTTTTCATCTCACATACTCATGACCGTACCATAACAAAGTTGAAGGCACTAAACACTCCTACACTACACTTACAGATTACCTTTTATGCAATATACAACCCCTTTTGAGTGCTGAACCTTCAGAGATCTTCATATGCCTGAGATCTCCATAAAGGAGCCAGTTATGCCACTGTCCAGCTCAAAAGTGTGACTGGCAAAACTAGCTCATAACAGGAGTTTCCCACACCTCTCAAACCACTGTACTCATGTTATTTTAAAATTATTTAATGTTTGTTCTACTTTATTCAGAATTATCTAGAAGATAAATCATCTACTCTTCACCTCGGAGATTAACTATCCCTTTAAAAACAAAAAAGGCCAAAGCCCACTGCTTCCTATAATTCTGTCAGTGAACAAATTATCTGACCGATTTGTTATTCATAACACAGATTTTACAGTAACAAAAATCCAAGAACAGATGAATCCCTCTAAATAATTTCCACCCACATTAATACTGCCCACAGAATAGCCAAGTCATAACCCTGAACACAACCACAGAGTAATCAGCAGTTGCTGAATACTGTCGCCGAGAGAACAGGTCAGGCACGTAGAAGTTATTTTTAAACGATCCTAATTACAAGACAATTTTAATTGTGGGTAACAGCAATAGGAACCAAATGTTAGCTTTAAGTTTCAAGAACCAAAAACATTTTTAATAGAGCAGAATCATATAAACTTAGTAAGAACTCCCCTTGTTCCACATTTATTTACAAGTTCTTATCAGAAGTTCCCAGAACGGCATGAAAAGACCAGGTTTGCCATTCTTGGTGAGACAAACCATAATTTTTTTCTCCAGGTAGTTTATTATTAAGAAAAAAACCATTCAGCTTTCTTCCATTCCATTTAAAAAGACATTTATTTGTAGAGTGTTAAATTCAACTGTCATTTAAGGTATGCTTATAAAATAAACAAAAAAATTAATTAGGCAATTTTTCTTCAACTTCTGACAGAACAAATCATGTCAACTGGTATTTTAAGAAAACACAACCTTCTGTAATATAAAAGAAATAGAGCTCAATTCTGCTAAAGGCAGTATTTTTCATTTCGGAATGGGATGAAACCCAAAACAACGGATGTGAATAATTCTGTTTTATTAAGCAACACAATAGTTGTCACATAGAGTTATAAAAGCACTATCTGCACCCACAAGAAGAGATTTGTAATTACTATTTTCCATAACTTCATTGGCAGTCTTCGGAGAAACAGTGCAGTCATCTCTGACAATCTCAAAGCTAAGTACAAAATACTTCATCCATCACCAACCACGACCTTGCATACCAAAAGTTAACTGACACTGACTCTGTGCATTTAAGTCTTCAGGTACATGCAATGCAGGTCTTAAGCAACAACTTCCTCCAAAAAAAAAAAAAAANTTGGCTACCTACATACTGGTATAACTTAGTAATGTAATAAACCAAATTCAATCCACTCCCTTTTTAATACTTTCATTTAACAACACATTGCCTTCCTATTTTCTCCTCTTCCAGAGCTTTGGTGGCTCTGGTAGAAGAGAAAATAATCTCAATATATTGAGGTTAACTAACAACAAAAGACAAAAGCAAAACTGACATGTTAATATTTGCACAATAGCTATTAATATCAACACTACCTCAATAAAAATTAATAAATATTGCTCATCATAAAAAGGAAACCTATCCGTGCAATTAACAAGTGTCCATGGCAATGCTGGATAACATCAGATGACTGGCTGCTGGCCATAGCGATGCCTAGCAAGATTTTTGAGTTTTCTTTTGTTTGTTGATGGCAATGCACTGCAGAATGAAAGGAATCCATCTCATTTTCAGTCTCTTAAGATCACCTCTCACTTGCTGGAAACAGTAAACTAGCTTCTAGAACATGCCAAACAGTAAATGAGGAAAGCAGTCCTACACTGTTCACTAGGCTAAAGCTGGAATCAATTCCTATGAGTATCTGCCAAAATTTCCTCATTAACCTTGTCAGTTGAAATTCAGCTGTACTACTAATGTATGGATGCTGTGGCAATGATAAGAAAAATTAATTACATGAGGAGTATCAGCAAATACTACGATATTGGTAATTTTCATAGTATACAAGCTAAACCTACTGAACATCTGTCTTACTAAAAGCATATTCAGCATTCCTTGCAAAAGACATTAGGTATTTTTGGCTTCTCTGTTTTCCAATTTTACACGTCTATATACAGAACATGAACTTCAACTTGAACAAAGTTCAAGCAATCAGAGTAATATCTTCCTTCTCATGACTGACTTGTATTTGCTTCACATTTCTTTGGAATTACCTGAACTATTTCAGAATAAAATATTTTTTTAAAAATCAAGTGCAAGAATATAATTTTCTCTATCTCAGTATCAATGTTCCTCCCTTCAACTTACATAGAAAGGATTCATTTGACCAAATGTGGATTCTACATCCGACCTCTCAGGTTTCCTATCCATCTGTTCACATGAAACAGAATGTGAGGGCCCAATTCACTGATATGTCAGCTTCTACTGGGGGTCAGCTTAGATCACTCTGAAGAATGATTTGTGTCTCTGATCTGCTGTAAACCTCGGATGGCTGTCACACAAACAGCACGTATGTGATAGTTTAAGCAATTACTGCCCCCAGGTGTTGGATCTACTCTACTGGAAACTTCACTCCCCTCCTCTTTCCCAAACCTGACTTTCTGGGATGGACTATGTGCTGCACCTTAACCCAACCAACACAGAGATGAGTATGTTAACAGAAACTACTGATTTTGCTAATTTTTGAAAATGCAGGAGCAAAACTCAGAAGCAGCTGATGCATAGGTACAGATTTTATTATGCTGACCCTGTAATAGGAACACCATCTTCCCTGCCAGGTCAACAAAGGAGCAGGGAAGGTGACATACACCTGTTTGTCCAGTGAGTGCAAGCCCATGCTGTAGCCAGTGCGCTTTCAAATTTACAGGCTAACTAAATGATAGCAATAATTAAATCCCCAAAATGTAAAATCTTAGGCGATCTCTAATGAAAGCCTTATTGCAAAACTGTGGTGTGCAAACTGTAAGGGCAATGGTGCCTTAAAGCTCATGCAATGAACTAGCATCAATTTTCATTTTAATTAAATAAAATTTAGTTTCTTTTGCTTGAAAATTCAACAGTATTATAAAATCTCTTCCTCTTCCAAGAAATTAATGCAAGTGGTAAAACACAAATTACTATCTTGAAAACTTAGGTTTATTTCTACTGTAAACCAGTTATATTTAACAAAAAGGAGTCACAACTGTTAACTTATCGTGTAGAGCTCAATGACAAAGTTTTTCCTGTCCTGTGAAAAATGACACCATTTCAAAATGTTTCCTGTTTCACATCAGGAAGAACTTAAGCTCTCTCACGGTTTTTCATTAAAAACATGAGACGAAGAGACCATGAAGGAACTGAGTCCAGAACAACCCTTCTGTCTAAACCACTTACCTACTTGATTTACTTATTATCATCAGGCAGGGTTCTGTAAATTTCTCCCTAATTTTCTGAAAAAACCTTTAAAAAAGTTGTTCTCCATTTCTTCGAAGTTTCAACAAATCTTTCTTTTAAGGAATCAAACTGCCACCTAGAAATGTATTTTGTCAGCTTCTGTGATATGGTAACTAGTAACAGGACAAAACCCAATTCTGTGTGATTCTCTAAGCCTCAACAGCATTAGCAGGCATATATTAGGAGAAATTAACTGCTTTAGTGAACACACAGGAAAACATTTCATAAAATACCTTCACAGATACCTCAGCAATTTTTTCCACTTGTACTCATCACAGGATTTTAAGGGAAAATTAGAGTCTGGTAAATCGTCTTTCGGACTATATACAAAACCATCTATAACTGAGGGTTGTGCTACAGAGAAAATGTTTACTTGATAAATACAGCTCTGCATGACTACAAAAGTAATAAACAACTGAAAGAAAAACAGGATGCCTCTGTATCAGGGGAAGGGATTTTTATCCCAGTAAAAATTAAACTTATTTGGTTACTACAAGCAGTTGGAAAAAAACAAACATACATCACATAGCAGATGTTCAGTAGATCTCGCACAGTTCCTTAGGAACCACTAAATCTGCTTTTACAAGTCTGTCTGCCAGGCTTGACACTCATCAGCCGACATGCAGTATATGAAACATTCATGCATATATACAAGCCATACAACACGCTCCAGCCCATGGCTGCAAGTGCCCAAAAGATGCATGGAGGAAAGCTCTGTAAAATTTGGGGGCACCTGTGGTACCAAGCAACAGAACCAACAGCAAGCGACTAAAGCAAACATTGTTTTTTCCTCATCTCCATGTAGTAACAGAAATTCAAACATCATGAAAAACTTTAATTTCTGTACTTTCTAAGTGCTTGTGTCAAGCATCCAGAACTACCCTGAAATTTCTAGTAAGTGAATAACTCACTACTTGAGAGCAATTCCAACTTTTGGATTTTACTGTGGTGTGTAAAATAATTAAGATTAAACTAATCCATTTGAACAGGAAGCAGGAATAAAATTAAAAAACCCTATGAGCTTTACACTAATGAGAGAGACTCCTAAGTGAACATGTTACATCTCAGCGTAATTCTCACTTAAAGTTTTCTTTATTATGAGAAAGTGTATAAGCTAACCTCAGGAATGATGTCTATTTTTAGGAACCACTATATAGGTACTGTCTTTCTCTACCACTGCCTAAAAGTAGCCTGAAACAACTTCTTAAGGATTAGCTGGTTTAGCTCACACATTCATTCAGTGTGGACAAGGACCAATCACTAATTTAAAATCTACACTCATTTGCTAAACTTCATTAAATAATTTCAAAATATCACATAGAATACTACTGTAGGACCCACAGTAGAAAAAAAAAGCAGCCTACAATTTCAAAATATCAAATCTGCCATGGCATTTATGATTACATGCTTCCCTTTATTTTATTATTAACAAAGAGGATAAGAGAAGGGAAGTGGAAGATGAGGAAATACAGAAGGACAAAAAGGAAATAAAAAAGGAGAAAGAGATTTAAATATTCCCACTGTAAGTCATACTAGTAATATCCAAACAATAGAAAAGATAAGTACTAGTGACACGGCAAAAAAACCCTAAAATTGTTGAAGAAAACAAAAAAATGCACTTCAGTGCAAACTTAAAAGCATTTCAGCTGCATAATTTAAAGAAGGTAAATGCTTGTCATGAATGGCATGGGGCTATGACATGACACGAGGCACAGTACAGAAGTACATATAAAATCCATGCACCATACTCACAAGTAGAAGTGATTCAATAAGTGCAGAAATAAAAAAATAAGCCAAAGTTCAGCTTTGATCAATCTCCAGAATTACAGTTTTTCACCAGGAAAAAAAATCAAAATCAAACCCTTTACATGACATGATGCTGACTATATTTTATTCTAGTAATTCCGTAGTAACTGCAAAAAATTTGCTGCAATGCTTCCCTAGTTAAGAAATATTGCTCTCGCATTTCTGACAAGTATGCAACTTCTGCAAAAACCTGTTAGCTTGCAATTTTGGAGCATACTGTCACTTTTTCATTGGCTCATCTTCAAAAAAGAGGGGAACCATTGCAGAAAATGAAATGAAATTATAACAATAGTGCAGTTATAAGCAACTCAGATAATATACAATAATAATTGCCTGTTACAATTGCCCATTAAAACACAAACCTTGATAATGTCAGCAAGGCAAATGAAATGGCAAAGAAATTAGCTTATTAAAATCATGTCCAAATAAAATCTATTAACACACATCGCAGTGTCTCAAGGATGCATCTATTTCCTTTCAACACTTCTAACAGAAGACAGTAACTTAGGATCCTATTACAATACCAAGGGCTTTCTTAGGCTTATCTACCCTGTGCAAAATAATCATATAGCTCTCAGGATACCGAACATGATTTTTAATCTACCAACAAAATCAACATGCGATTCTACTCTAGCTTCTACAGACAAAGTATTGAAGTCCATTCAACAGCAATTCTAGTACTGTTTGCTTATTTAGACAAAATGGAAACTAGCTTCATAGAACTCTAGTAAAGCATGAGAGGAGGCAGAGTACAAAAAGAAAAGAGAAAAAAAGGACAATGCAAGATTGCAAAATAATGTTTCTGCTTCGTATGGAGGTGAGTGCACTGAATTGTGGAGTCAAGAGGCCTTCCCTGTGTGAAAAGCCGTAAACACCTAAGCAAGGATGAGCAGATTTTTCCTCTTTGCTTTTCCATACTCAAGTAATTATTCAAATTGCACAGCAAAATTACAGACGATTTATTGATTTTTTTACTTCTATTTAACAAACTGTCAAGTTTAATTTTGTCAGGATAAGATACTTGCCAGTCAGCGTCACCAAGCATTAGAAAAAAAATTTCAAGAAAAGACCTTTCAGAGATCAAGCATGTCCTAGTATTACAATCTCAGAACGACATTAAAGGCATTTAAGAAGGAGATTCTCAAGTCTGCCTTTAGAAGCAAAGGCAGATGTAGGTAGGAAAGACTCCAAAACTAAAATTCTGAAGCTGAAAGAACCTAACATGAAGTACTACTGGCTACTAAGCACTAGTAACTTGTAAGGACCACCTACTATCAGATGAGAAGGTAATGGGTGGAGCTCTTCTTGCTGCATAGACGTGATGAATTGTTTGGTTTTAACTCTCTCAATGAAATGACATATCATGTTGCTAATTCGGAGTGACTAGAAAAATCAGTGTAAAGTTTTCACTAACTCATGATTTACAGGTCATGTGAAGTAAATGAAAATGCTGTTGGCTCTTTCACTTAACCAGCTACACACAACTTACCCTTGAGCACAAACTTGCTTTTTGCTAAGAAGTAGGCTTACAGAAACTTCCACCTAATTTAGGCTCTCATCTAAAAAAAAATCAGTTGTTACAGAGAGTGCTCATTTTAAAAAAAAAGTTAACAATGCCAATCCTTGTCTGTCTTAATCTCTTGGCACTCTGAAATAACAAAGAAACATGTAGTGCTAAAAGCTAGACTCCTTTGCCAGGATTTGAATGTTTAAGTATACTATGTTCATTCTCCCAACATTTGAGTGAAGAAAGGAGATCCTCCCTTAAGTTTTACCTCACCAAGGCCAAAATAAACACCGACTTTTGATCAGTATCTTGATAAGTAGGTATTTGTGCCCAAATCCCATGAGCTGGCTCCAGAAGAGATTTTGGGAGTCCAGAAGGCAGTATGACCTTGTTTCTTTAACAGAGGTGTCATATGCAGACACAGAGGAGAGGCAAGAACTTGTGCCTACAAGAGGAAGAGCTCCCATTTTGTGTGTGTTCTTCTGGAGGTGAGCTGTGCGATCACTGAATGGATGGATGAATGAATTTTCTGTAACCTGTGTTAGCATTTCAGGGAGGCTTTGAAGCATTCCAATACCACCCATAAAAACCTTGCATAAGGGCATTAATACTGACGACAAAGTAGATTTTTCGAAGACTACAAGTAATTTATTTTACAGCAGCTTTACCTCAACCCCTTCAGTTAGTGCTCCTGCCTGAACTACTGCACTACGACTGCAAGACAGGAGGCACAAATAATTCACAAAGACCTGTGCCTTTCCAGATCACCATTCAATCTCTTTTGGCATTCATCATCTACTGTNCTGCGCCGGGCGGGCATGCGCGTGCCCGCCTCCGCCGCACGGCGCGCCGGGACATGTAGTCCATGGCCGCGCCCCGCAGCCCGGCACTCCGGGCGCTCCCGTCTGTGCTGGGCACCGCGCTGGCTGCGCCCCGCCGCTGTGGGACGGGTTTCTTCCGACGCCGCACATCTGCAGCGGGTCACTCCGCGGTGCTTAGCGAAACAGTGAGGCGGAAAACACAGCGAGTGTCCGGGGCGGTGCGACTTCCCCTATAGCTTCTCTGCGTTACCCTAGTTCACGGCCTGCCCGAGAGACCCCCGTGAGAGATCCGGCTGTGAGTCCGTCTGGCGCAGGGTGGCAAAACCCATTCCCCACCTCCAAACGACCTTGCGGGGAAAACCTGAATTGGGAACACACTCGAGCAAACCTGGGTGGCTTGGTGTCCAGGGTGTGGGTGCGGGCGCTTGAAGAGCACAGTTTTGTACAGGCTTTTTTATGTCTTCATGGAGCTGCTGGGCCTGTTTCTCTGCAGAGCTGCGCTTCTGGCCTTTATTTGGGTGGAAGTGCACTGCCGGAGCAGGAGCAACACCTGCAGCCAGCAAAGCTGCCCCTTACAGCGGGCACTTTTGTCTGCAGCTCTCTGTGCCCAGCCTCAGCCTTTCCCCAAATCCCAAAGTACTTCAGCTCTCACTGCCAGTAATTGTTGGAAATGGGATATACAAAACCATTCCTCACGAGATCATGGTAGGGAAATATGCCATGAAGCTGCTTGTTTGACTTGGCCAGAAGCCGCTAATTGTCTTCTCTGAAGATGTCAAAAAACATTAAGGAGGTAATTGCGGCTACAATTAAATCTGTGACAAATCTGACAGTGGGTAGGGTTGAGATTTCATCCTGATGAGAAGTCAGTGACACACAAGTTTGTGCAGTGGGATGTTTAACAGGTTCTTATCAGCACCATGGTGGTCCTGTCAGAAAAAAAAGTTACAGCTAATCATAGAACATGGTGCTATTCTGCTTTTCTGATAAAATTCTTTTGAAGGTGCAGTTATCAAGGCAAAACTTTAATGTCCAAAGAAAAGGTTTTCATTGATACTGACTGCAAAGTCATCCCTTTTTCACCACTCTGAGTGAGGTAGGCAAATACTTATCTCACCCATCACCTTGAAGTGCCCACATAATGCTCAAAGGTCCAACATTTTCTGTGCTGGTATTTTTCAGAGAGTGTTTAAACAATTCCATTGTATTTTGCATCTTTCATCACTATGTTTATGTGTTATTATGCATTTTATTGTCAGAGTATTTCCATTTTGTTTTGTTGGGTGGGGTTTTTTTTCCTCAAAATAGAGGAGAATAATGGAAGGAGAGTTTAAGTTTTTGCTACTGACATCAGCATTAAGAAAGAAAAGTCCAATGTAGTGACTGAGTTTTTCCTTTAGTTAACATTTTCCTTTAAGTTCTGAAACTGAAATAACTGATCATATGTTAATGAAAAAAAGATACCAGTGTATATTAATTTTACTTCGACTTGGAAAATATCCAAGAGTCATCTTCTAGTGTGGATTTTGGTATTCTGTATTCACCAAACTAGTTCAGAAAGCTANCCATTCAATCTCTTTTGGCATTCATCATCTACTGTCCTCACGCTTGCCGATCCTCAGAAAACACTGCTGTACGACCGGGAAGCTCCCTCCTCAGCCAGGAAGGGGGTTCCGCTGCCGACAGCTCCAGGAAAGCGGCACAACTCCGGCAGACCCGATCGGGTGCCTTCGGCGGGGCTGCGGGCAGCCCACGGCAGCGGCGACCTCGGTCTCCCGGGGAGGAGCAGGAAGCGAGCGCGGTGCTGCTGCCGGCCGCCCTCCCCCGACACCCCCCCTCGGCAGCGGCCGGGGGCGCCGGGCCGGCCC